>JAJPUD010011202.1:26848-56002 GCA_023553655.1 Myrmecobius fasciatus | reverse complement strand
GTGTGTGTGTGTGTGTGTGTGTGTGTGTGTGTGTGTGTGTGTGAAAGAGATCAAGACAAATTGAGACAAAGAGATAGAGATAGAGAGACAGAGATAGAGATAGAAAGACAGAGAGACAGAGAAAGGGAAAGGAAAAAGAGAGACAGACCGATACAGAAAGAAAGAAAGAAAGAAAGAGACATAGAGACAGAGACTGGTCTAAAAGGACTGAATTGGAGCAATGGGTTTTTTACAAAGATGCAAATTTAGGTGTTGTGTGGGGGACAAGAAAAAAACAAAACTTACAAATTAAAACTTTCTCAAAGTGCAATGGGAAGGTGATAACATTCATTTCCTTATTTATTGGGTAGGTTATAGTGGCAATTCTTTCAGAACGTGATCTGGCTAAATGCATGACCACTGACATTCCTTCAATTTTCTATGGATCTGTAAGCTCAAGGGTTTGGAACATGGAGGTATTTGGGATAAACTAGATAAGAAGAAGAGGTGTGTGAGTGTGTGTGTAAGTGTGTGTGTGTGTTGCTGTTGGTATCAGGATGATGAACAAGATCATAACCAACAATTGTAGAATTGGGTAAACAATTTGAAAGATGTTTTCAATTAAACTTGAAGGGAGCAAAGGGAAGAAACTTTGGAGTTCAGAACAGTGCTCCCGTGGAGCAAGAGATGCTGGCATACTGCTTTGTGCTAGAAACAGGATTGCTGGATTTTATGGGTAGAGAGTATGAAGTCACTTCTGCCAAGTTTATCCACTTGAGGAGGGAGCAGGACAGTGTCAGGTGAGAGAGATACTCTCTACGTCTCCAGCCAGGTGAGGGTGGAGATTAGAAGTACCCTCCAGTAGCTTACATTTTAAACTAGTAATAATCAGTTAATTATTAGGTTTTGCTATTTCTATTTGCTAGAGAAGCAAACAGTATAGTCAGTATTATTTCAATCTTGGAGCCCTTGCATAAAGGTCTGGTGACCCTGACCTGGCTTTGACACTATTGATAATTCTCTGAAACTTTTCCCATGAGAGTTTTTTGAGTTTCATTCTTGCCCCCAGTCTTGGCTGGTGACTTTCCCCAGATGGTTAATAGCATTTATATTTTATTACTCAGTTCCCTGTAAATTGTTATGAAACACTTCAGTTTCTCTTTTCCTGGGGACATGAGAACTTTTGAAACAAGAAGAGAGACATTTGTTTTTCCTTCCTAAAGACATCTTGCAGCATTTTGTACAAAAACTGGGGACACTTGTCTTACCTAATATAATCATATGGAGTAGAATCAAAAAACGTGTGTCAGAGGAGACATAGGGAATATTTTCTCCTGGGATTATGAATACTATAAGCTTTATAAAACATACCTGAGGTCCAGATGGAAGGAAACACACACACACACACACACACACACACACACACACACACAATTTCCCTAAACCTAGAGTTCAGTATAGAAAAGGAGTTATGGAAAATAGGTATGGAAAAGATCTTAATATAACAGATTTAGTGCTACTGCTTATTATAGTCTACCTTCTACCATCTTACAGAAGAGGAAACAGACCAGGAAAGTTGTTCCTTACCTGAAATCACAGAGAATAAGGATCAGAGCTAAGGAAGCTAGTTCTTCAACCTAGAGCCAATGATTTTTCCACTATAACATGTTGCTCCATCCCCTTAAGTTCAGAAACACATATTGTATACCAAAAAAGCCATTTTAAAAATAAACAAAAAATCCCTAATATCTTTTAAAAAAAGACTATTACTTCTTGGTTTATGATCTCTCGATCACAAATAATAAAAAGCAACAGTTAAATAAAAGCAATAAACAAAGTGATCATATATGATAACTATATGCAGCATTCAACACCCATGTTCCTCCTCTCCTTAAAAGAAAGCTATAGGTTTCAGGACCAAACATTTCTTTGCAACTGATTTCAGTTTCTATTTAGTGTTGCTTAAAAATTGTTTAAATCAGTCAATTTTTTTCTGAATTTATTTAATATTTCCCCCATTACATGTAAAAACAATTTTTAAGATTTATTTTTAAAACTTTGAGTTCAAAATTCTCTCCCCTCCTTCCTTCCCATCCCCCACCCTCATCAAGAAGACAAGCAATTGGATATATCACACTTGTGTCATGCAAAACATTCCATATTAGTAATGTTATGAAAGAAAGCACAGACAAAAACATCTTAAGAAAAATAAAGAAAGTTTAAAAAATATGCTTCAATCTGTACTCAGACACTATCAATTCTTTTTTCTGGGGATGGATAACATTCTTCATCAAATGTCCTTTAGAAATGTTGGATCATTGCATTGTTGAGAATAACTAAGTTATTCACAGCTGATCATTTCATAATATTGTTGTTACTTTGTACACAGTAAATTTCATTTTATATCAGTTCATGTAAGTCTTCCAGGTTTTTTTTATAGCATCCTTTTCATCATTTCTCATAGTACGATAATATTCCATTTTAATCATATATCATAATCCATTGTCCAATTGATGGGCATCCCCTCCATTTCCAATTCTTTGCCAACAGAAAAGAGCTGCTATAAATATTTGTGTACATATAGTTCCTTTTTCTTTTTGTTTTTTCTCTCTTTCGGGAAATGGACCTAGTAGTTGTATTGCTAAGTCATACCCTATGCATGTTGTTATAGGCCTTTGAGCATAGTTCCAAATTGTTCTCAGAATGGTTGAATCAGTTCACAACTCTATTATTGATGCATTAATGTCTTATTTTTTCCACATTTCCTTCACCATTTGTCATTTTTTTCTGTCCCATTATCGAATCTAATAGACATGAGGTAGTACCTCATAATTGTTTTCATTTGCATTTTTCTAGCCAATAGAGCATTTTTACATATGGCTATAGCTTTGATTACTTTATCTTAAAACTTACCTTTTTGATAATTTATCAATAGGGGAATGGCTCTTATTTTTATAAATTAATCAGTCAAAATTTGTTTTCTCATACTTAACTTCTTCCAAATTCTCCCCTGCATTGAAAATGCAAGAAACTCACAATCCACTATCTATATCTCTATCTCTCTAGTCAGTCAAAACCATTTCCACATTGGCCATCACCTTCTGCTTTTGTCTCTCTCTCTGTAAATGCATATATGTGCATGTATATGTCTATGTTTATGTATACTTATATATCATATACTCATACATATAAATATATATGTATATATGTTTCATTCTCTACTCTGAATCTTTCTCCCTCACATAAGGAAGTGGGTAACATGTTTCATCATTAATCCTCTGGACAAATTATGCACAAATAATAATCTAGTATAACAATATTCTGTTTCACTTATGTGCCATATACTTATTCATGCAGTCCTCAATTTATGGATCCAACCTTTCAATTCCCATACTTTGTCACTTCAAAAAGAGCCATAAATATTTTTGTACTTTAATAAAGTTGGTTTTGCTTAGGACTAACCCTTCCTTTAATCAGCTCTCCCTCCAATTCCCCTTCTTCCTTTCTATACATTTTTCTCCTTGAGTGAAATATATTTCTGTGCTCAACTCTGTGTGTATGTATGCACAAGTATGTGTTTATGCATGTGGTATATGTGGCACATATGTTTGTATATATATATATGATATGCAGTGTGTTTTAGGGTATACATGTAGGATGTATAGGAATAGATATGGTATATGTATTTTTGTATGTATATATTTATGTGTGGTATGTGCAGTATATGTATGTATGCATGTTTCTTCTTCTTCTTTTTTTTGACTATATCAGATGGGAATGAAGTTCAACAATCATTTGCTTTCCTCACCTCCATCTCCCTTTTGGTACAGATATCTATTTGTGCTCATTGATTATGTGAGATATTTTTCAAGTCTTTTTTCTCCTTCTACCCTTTCATAATCCAAAACACAATTTTCTTCTCTCTTTCCATAGTATCAAGATATAAAAGAACCACTTCAAGCTCTTGTCTAATTGTACTTCCTCCAACACTCCTAATGATGGGATTCAGAAAGAATGTAAATATCATCTCCACATATTTGAATATAAACAATTTATCCTTACTTGTCCTAATTTATCATTGTTCATTTGTGTTTACCTTTTTATGTTTCTCTTTATTCCTGTGTTTGAACTTCAAAGTTTTTACATTCCTCTGATGGTGTAAGGTTTATCAGAAAAATTTGAAAGTTCTGTATTTCATTAAAGATTCATTTTTCCCCTGTTTCATTATATTCAGGTTTGCTAGGTATGTTATTCTTAGCTCATATCCTTTGCCTTCTGGAATATTGTATTCTAAGTTCATTGCTGTTCAATAAGGATGACTGTAAATCATATGTGATCCTCACTTGTGGCTCCTTCATACTTGAATTCTTTCTGAATATTTGTAGTATTTTTCTTTGACTTCAAAACTTTGGATTTTGGTTATTTAATTTTGGGGAATTTTCCTTTTGGGATTTATTTCAGGAGGTGACTACTGGATTCAATTTCTACCTTGCTCTCTGACTCTAAGAGATCTGATCAGGTTCTTTTTAATATTTTTTTTAAAAGTATGCCTAGGTTCTTTTATTCATCAAACCATTCAGATAGTTCAATGATTCTTAAAGTTTTTCTCCCCAACCTATTTTACAGGTCATTTTTTCCTGACATACTTTAAAAAAATTAAATAAAATTCCTTTTTCAATTCTTTCTTCTATAACACTCATTTCCCCCCAATTTTTTTTACTTAAATGTTTACATTGAATTTATAAATAAATAAAACTCTTGCTTTGCCTTTTCCGTGAATTCTAATTGAATTTTCCAAACCCATGTTTTTCTGAGACTGCTTTGCAGTTATTTTCTTATTTGGGATTTGTATCTTGTATTTCCTTACTACCAAATTAGCACTTTACACGATAAGACTCTTTTTTGTTTATTTGCCCATTCTTCCAACTTACTTTTTGACTTTGTTCTTGATGTTAGGGTCAGGGTTTGACATGGTTTTAGAAGGGAGATCTGGGTTGATCTTATTGTTATTTCTTTGTGGTATTGAGATGTGTTATTCCAGGGTCTCAGGAACAAGCTGGTCCAGCAACCTTTCAGTTCCCCAAAGTTTTCTGATCTACAGTAAAGTCTGAATGGTTACCCCTGATATGAGCTGGGTTTCTCTTTGATCTAACACAGATTGGTGCTGGACTTAGCCCCTAATTGCCAGTCAAAAAACTTTGTTCAGACTGGCAGAACTGCAGACTCCCCATTGACCTTGTGCTCCTATCTTGGTTATTTTTCTGCAGTTTTAACTAGATGCTGGAAATGAGACCTTCCTCAGCACCTGGACTCTGATTCATACCACTGCTACTGAATTTTCTCCTTTGTCAGTACACTGTTCAAGGTGTGAAAGTTGGAATATCTTCTACATGTTCAGGGCTTCTTCTCACCTTGTCTAAGATCTCTGATCCAGAACTGGATACTAGATGACAAAGGTGTTAATTCACATCTGTCCCAGTGGAAATTCACTACTATGGGTCTGGGGTACCCTCCTATAGTTCTGGGACCTCTTCTTGATTGGTACACAGCCTGTCCCTGGGAGCTAGAGCATCTGCAGACATGATGCTCCTGGCCAACCTCATCCTCTGTCTCCAGACCTTTCTGAATGTCTGTCTATGCCAAAACATGGCTGAACAAATAACTTTTTGTGCCTTTTTTCTGCATTTTCCCTTCAGTGTTAAGTCTGATGCATTTCCTAGATCTGTATGTAGGAAATTTATAGAGGGGAGGTAGACTATATTGCTTCCTATCCTTCTGCTATCAAACTCTACCTCCCTTATTTTCATTTTCCTTTACCTTATTATAGTCATTGTGCAAATCATTTTTCTGTTTCTGATTCTTTATGTATCAGTCCATAGTTTCCCATATTTCTTTGAATTCTGCCTTTGCCTAATTTCTAGTGCTATGACATAATTCTTATACATTTTAGTATTATAACTTGTACAGCCATTCCTCAATTGACAAGTACCATGCCTTTTTTGTACCCATGAAAAAATATCTATCAATATCTCTATCTACATATACACACATATGCTTATATGTGTGTACAAATGTATATATAAATTTGTATATTGTGAATACATTGTGTATATTTATATGTAAAAGTATATTGTATTCTGATTTAGTGATCCCATGCTACAAGGATATCAACAATAAAGGAAAAAGGCATTTAGCTATCTATCTACCTATATCACAGGATACAAACAGTTTAGACACTTATCTAACATAATTCTAAATTGTTTTCTGGAATTTTGCCTACTTCACAGCTCTATTAATAGCAGTTTATTGGACCTGTTTTCTTCTAGTCCTTCCAATATTAATTACTTCCATTTTTACAACTTATAGTTAGCAATTTGCCAGGCAACACTCCAATACACTCACAATAAAAGTGACTTTTCCAGGATCACACAGCTAGTGTGTGTCTTTCTGATTTTCAGGCCAATTCTCTAGCCACTACATCACCCTACCTTGCACCTGATATATAATGCATAAATCATAAATGTTTATTGGCTAATTGGCTGCAAAACTAACATGAGACAATTATTTGAGAGAATAATCAACATGATAACCAATGTAATCTCAGCTTTGATGGAGGTTTATTGTCTTAAAGTGAAAGTCTTATTATATTAATCATTTCCTCAAAAAGTTTCAATGACTCCCTATTACCACTAGGCTAATTCACAAGCAGCACTCTCTGCAATTGAAAGGTTGCTATAATCAAGCTGCAATCTTTCTTTTCAGATGAATTTTACATTACTTCCTTTCACATGATCTAGGTTAAATCAAGCTGACCTACTAGCTAATCTTCATAGACAATATTTCATCTTCTATTTCCATGTCTTTTATAACAGCCTGTAATAATAATTAGTTCAGTTTAAGCTAAGGGCCATTTAGCCCTAAAGGTCAAAGTAGTTTCCTCCTCTATGATTTTAATGAATTGATTTTAGATGAACAATTGTGAATCCCCCACATACACTTTTCAGCTCTAATTAATTCACTTAAGAAATATTTCTTATCAAAATTGAATTCCTTTAAGTGGATAGGATACTAAATAGTGGCCCAATACTTTCCATTGTTGGATTTCATAAGACATGATACATTCAACCTCCTTACCTCTGATTAAAAAAATGTAGTTTCCTTGAAAGCATAGTTTGGATGCTACCACCTAAAAAAGGGTTTTCTTGTTATCTCACATGGTGTTCCCCTATTTTGAAATTGATTTCTATTTATAATTATTATAAATGTTAGTATTTATATATTTTTTCTGTACAGTTATATTAATTATTTAATAACAAGAATAGCAGACTTTTATATAATGCCTAGATATGCCACATTTGCCTATATACTTATTGTATGTAACATCATACATTGACATATAAATGATATTACACCATATTCTACATTACAATCTGTACTTATATAGACACTGTCCAAGGACTTTATGATTATTATCACAGTTGATCCTCAAAATTATGTTAAGAAGTAGGTATTATACTTCCCATTTTACAGTTGAGGAAACTAAGGAAGATATAAGTTAAGTAACTTGCCCAGGGTGACATAGCTAGTGAGTATTTGTGGGTGGATTTAGCTCAGTTCTTCTTGACTCCAGCTTCACACTATATCTATTATAGCATCTAACTGTAAAAAAAAAATAAGTTTCCTGAGGCAGGGACTGGGATCTTTAACCTTTTTTTCCCCTCCAGCACTTAGAAACTTGCCTGGCATATTAGCTACTTAATAAATGCCTTTTGAATTGAATTTAATTCTTCACTCACTTCCAACTTTGAATGCAATGATCTTTGGATACTTTGGAAACAAAAGCCCGTGCCAATGGAGCTCCGCCTGGTGTTTTCCATTCCACCAGCCTCCTATACTGTGAAGCTGTGGCTCTAGGCAGGGACAACAATGGGAGTTACTTTGGCTTTCAGCCTAGAAATTTCAGATCTACCTGCGTCTGCCTTAAACAGTCCAGAAACGCACACCTGAGCAATTCCTGCTTCTTAATTGGGATGCTGTCTCTTTGGAGTAGCAGAAATGCTTCAGCCTTTGTTCTGCCTTTAATCACATTTGTGGAGCCTCCAGCTTTTTTTTCCTTAAAAAATAAAATGTTTTCTGTCTGTAATAAGTGGCAAGTCAGACTGTTGAGTGGAGAGGAGTCGGATAATTAAGTTCTTTATGGTAGTTGGATGCTTTTGATGGGCTTTTATTATAAGGACAGATAAAAATGGAGGAGTGTTACAATGTGGCAGGGAAGGGGACAGAGAAGGAAGGCTTTTGTTTTTCAGGGACAGCAGGAGCCTTGCAGGCACAAGGAGGAACATCCAGCCTCCATCATAGCCACTTCAAAGGATCAATTCCCATAGCTGGATGAGGCTGGAAGGATAAGAGGACTTTATTTTTGTGGAACTTTATGAAATTTACCAAAGTCTCTCCTCACAACCTTGGGAAGGAGGAAACATTATTGATCTTATTTTTACAGAGGAAAAAGAAATTGAGGCTTAAATAGGGTAAATGACTTGTGCACAGTCACATAGCAAGTAAATGAGGAATCCTGAATTTTTGACTAGGTCTTTTGCCAAAGAGGAGAATTGCATAAGAAAAAAAAGTCTTGGCTCATGAGATAACAGATTTAGAGTTGATGGGAACCTTAGAAGACATCTAATACAAACTTTTCATTTTTTATAGGGAATGGAATCTGAGTTGAGGTTCTCTAGACTTGTTAAACAACTTGCTTAAAGTCACATAGGTAAAGATATGGATCATAAATCACAGTTGGAAAGGATGGTTGAAGCTATGTAGTCCAACTCTCATTTTATAGATGGAGAAATTGACACACAAAAATGTTGAGTCTACTTAGAATTATACAGTGAAAACATAGAATTATAGGAGAGCTGGAAGAAACCTCAGAGACCATTTTATCTAAACCCCTCCATTTTACACAGTGAGTAAGTAATAGGAAAAGCAATAATACATCATGTTTAAAATCAAAAAATGTGGATTAAAATCCCAGTTCTGCCACCTATTACTTATTTAACTAGGAGAAAGTACCTTAATCTAAGTTCCTTCTACCTCTAAATCATATAACCTCTTTGGGTCTATTTTTTCTAAATGTTATCCTTAAACTTTAAGGAAGATACATTAGTGATCCTGAGACTCTCTGACCTTAGAGTACTATTGTTATGACAATCTGTTTGTCAATGATTCTAAAGTTTTCTGGTCCTATAAACATTGCTGATTGTCCAATACATAATCTGCTGGTCAGTGATAACCAAATTCCTGAGACCACTCCAGTTCATAAAATTAACATATCAGTGACAAGAAGAACTGGATAAATGTGTCTCTTTTCTCTTGGTTCTTTGCTAAATTCTTTTGGAACTTAGCCGACTTCAATTGCAGTTAAAATTACAATAAACTTTGCCCATTGACTTGGGAAAAAAAAAGCTGGGGTCTTTGGGTTTATCAAACACTAAATTATTAAAGTTATTGCCTAGATTGTCCTGATATACTATCCTATGCCACTGATCGACTACTCTATTTCTTAGCCAGTGCCAAATGGTTCTGATGACCGCTGCTTTATAATATAGTTTTAGATCTGGTACAGCAAGGCCACCTTCATCTGCCTTTTTTTTTTCATTAATTCCCTTGGAATTCTTAACTTTTTGTTCTTCCAAATGAACTTTGCTACTATTTTTTCTAGATCTCTAAAATAATTTCTTGGGAGTTTGATTGGTATGGCACTAAATAAGTAAATTAGCTTGGGTAGTATTATCATTTTTATTATATTAGCTCGGCCTACCCATGAGCACTTAATGTTTTTCCAACTGACTAGGTCTGATTTTATTTGTGTGGAAAGTGTTTTGTAATTTAGTTCATATAGTTTCTGACTTTTCCTTGGCAGATAGATTCCCAAATATTTTATCCTATCATCTGCTATTTGGAATGGGATTTCTTTTTGTATGTCCTGCTGCTGAACTTTGTTGGTAATACATAAAAATGCTGATGATTTATGTGGATTAATTTTGAATCCTACAACTTTACTAAAGTTGTGAATTGTTTCTAGTAGTTTTTTAGTTGAGTCTCTAGGGTTCTTTAAGTATACCATCATGCCATCTGCAAAGAGTGATAATTTGGTTTCTTCATTACCTACTCTAATTCCTTTTATCTATTTTTCTTCTCTTATTGCCAAAGCTACATTTCTAATACAATATTAATTAGTAATGGTGACAGTGGGCAGCCTTGTTTCACTCCTGATCTTATTGGAAATGGTTTTAGTTTGTCTCCATTATATATGATGCTTGCTGATGGTTTTAAGTAGATGCTACTAATCATTTTAAGGAAAAGCCCATTTATTCCTATAATCTCTAGTGTTTTTAATAGGAATGGGTGTTGGATTTTATCAAATGCTTTTTCTGCATCTATTGAGTTACTCATATGGTTTTTGTTAGTTTGGTTATTAATATAATTAATTATGTTGATAGTTTTTCTAATATTGAATCAGCCCTGCATTCCTGGTACAAATCCTACTTGGTCATAGTGTACTATCCTGGGGATGACTTTCTGTAATCTATTGCTAAAATCTTATTTAAAATTTTTTTATCAATATTCATTAGGGAAATTGGTCTATAGTTTTCTTTCTCTGTTTTCACCCTACCTGGTGTAGCTGTCAGCACCATATTGGTCTCAAAGAAGGAATTTGGTGGTATACCTTCTGTCCCTATTTTCTCAAATAGTTTGTATAGTATTGGAATTAATTGTTCTTTGAATGTTTGGGAGAATTCACATGTAAATCCATCTGGCCCTGGAGATTTTTTCTTAGGGAGTTAGTTAATAGCTTGTTCTATTTCTTTTTCTAATATGGGGCTATTTAAATAATTTATTTCCTCTTCTGTTAACCTGGGCAATCGATATTTTTGTAGATATTCTTCCATTTTATTTAGATTATCAAACGTACTGGAATAAAGTTGGGCAAAGTAACTCCTAATTATTGCTCTAATTTCCTCTTCATTGGAGGAAAATTCTCCCTTATCATTCTTGAGACTAACAATTTGATTTTCCTCTTTCCTTTTTCTTATCAAATTAACTAAAGGCTTATCTATTTTGTTGGTTTTTTCGTAGAACCAACTCTTAGTTTTATTTATTAATTCAATAGTTTTCTTATTTTCAATGTTATTAATTTCTCCTTTTATTTTTAGAATTTCCAATTTGGTATTTAATTGAGGGTTTTTAATTTGTTCTTTTTCAAGTTTTTTTTTAATAATAAGTCCAATTCATTCATCTTTTCTTTCTCTATTTTATGCAAGTAAGCATCTAGAGGTATAAAATTGTCCCTTATAACTGCTTTGTCCGTATCCCACAAATTTTAGTATGATGTCTCCTTATTGTCATTCTCCTCGATGAAATTATTGATTGTGTCTATGATTTGCTCTTTCACCCATTCATTCTTCAGGATTAGATTATTTAATTTCCAATTAACTTTTGGTCTGTTTTCTCCTGGCCTTATATTGCATGTGATTTTTATTACATCATGATCTGAAAAAGATGCATTTACTATTTCTGCCTTTCTGCATTTGATTTTGAGTTTTTTATGCCCTAATACATGGTCAATTTTTGTGTAAGTTCCATGGACCACTGAGAAAAAAGTAAACTCCCTACTGTCTCCATTCAATTTTCTCCATAGATCTATCATGCCTAACTTTTCTAACAGTTTTCTAACAAATTTACCTCCCTAGTTTCTTTCTTATTTATTTTGTGGTTTGATTTATCTAATTCTGAGAGAGCAAATTTGAGATCCCCCATGAGTATTGTTTGGCTGTCTATTTCTCCTTGCATCTCTCTTAATTTCTGCCCTAGGAATTTGGATGCTATTGACTGCCCCTATTTTTTAACACATGAGTTTTGATTGACTGAATGGCTTGAATAATCAAGAATGTCTAAAGGTCTTTTCATTTGTGTTCACTCATTTCAGTCATCTTCACCTCTTTGTGACTCAATTCAGGGTTTTCTTGGCAGAGAAAATAATTTGCTATTCCCTTCTCCAGCTCATTTTACACATGAAGGAACTTTGACTTGCCTAGGGTCACACAGCTAGTTAGTATCTGACACAAGATTTAAAGTCAGGGACTATATCACAACTAAGATGCCTTTCTAACTCTGGATTATGTGAAGCCATCCTGAGTCAGATTTTGACTCAATGTAGAAGGAAAAAATTGCAAACAGAATTTTCCCAAAATATAACAGGATGAATTGGATGAAGGTCATTCCCTTCTCACTTGTCTCCTTGTCAGTTGTGTTATAGGGAATTTCTTACCTCATTGACTTGATGGTATTGTAAAGAACAGTCTTTGATGCTACCCACTTGTAAGGATACATAGCTTTTTATTGGTTGAGAGACTTCTGAGGGACAGAAGCATAAAAAAGAGAGAAATGGGAGAAGAAGAGAAAAGTGTAGATTTTGAATGACATATGAAAGATTTTTAAAGCCCAAGCCTTGTGGGGAAAAGATGTTCCAGCATTTCCCTCTGAGAGAAATAATTCATTTGGACCATTACTTTATCCCAATCAGAATTAATCAATCTGATATGATTCTATAGGTGTAGTGACCATATGTTTTGTATATTAGGTCCATGAGCTATGAATTGTAGATTGTAAGTTCACTTGTTCAGTCATAGGAAGCTAACAAGAGTCTTCCTCACTTGCATTCCCTTGTCATGGTGATCAAGCCCAGTGTGGCAGAGGTGACTCAGTTATATGGAAACTTCTCCAATTTATTTGTATATTCCAGGACCATTCTCTCTCATCCAACATGAGCAGGTGACCATCATATGACCACTTGATTAGTGGAGATGCCTGATGCTTCACTCAATCTACACCTCCTGATGATATAGCATTTTTAGCTTTCTAGAGCAAATGAAATTCTGCATTTCATATGTCTCTTTTTCATATTTGGATATCAAACTTTATAAACACAAGGCGCTGGAAGAAGGGGGCATTTCAGATGATGAGGATGATCTGAAGTCTTCTTCATCAGAAGGTACCATGAACCCTTTAACAAAGTGCCATTGACTCAAATTCTGCCTCAGTTTTTTCTATTGTAGGTTGGACAATTTTAATCTGCACACCTCCATTTCAAATACTTATAATTCCAGAGATTGCCAAGGCTCATTGTAGGATTGTAGATATTGTAGACTAATTGGGTGAGATAGTTTTTTTTTTCCAGTTCCAAAGGACTCTCTCATTTGAGATTTGAAATCCAATTTTTTTCTCCGCTTTTCCTTTTTTTTTCTCTCTCCCTAAAATTTTTCAGTCAATCAGAAGTTATGTACAGTCTCTGTACATAAAAAAGGAATGTCCATTGGAGGACAACTAAGTCCATCTCAAGTGTAAGTTAGGGATATATTAAGTTAGATTATGAATTTCAGTGAAAAGAACAGAAAAAATCAGAAATCTTTAGTCTGAATTCTTACTCCTCCACTTAAAACTTTGGTGACCTTAACCAACTAAGTTCTCTGAGCCACATTTCCTTTATCTCAAAAATGAGATGATCTTTCATGCCTTCTATGGTCTGTTCCAGTTCCAAGTCTATGATATCATTAAGTTAAATTCCTAACAAGAGACTAATTTGCAATTTATTTCATTCAGGGAGAGCTGAAGAAGCTACCTAATAAAAACTGAAAAAGTAAGGTTTATTTGATGAAAACCTGGAGGGACTGAGATAGTGTATTGTCAGACCACCAGCATATATCTAGTGATGTCTAAGGACAGATTTGAATACAGCTCCTCCTAACTTCATGTCAATCATTCTATCTGTAGTGCCATTTCACTGTCTTACTCGGTCACATGATATTCATATAAGGATTGTTATAGTATTCTTTTCCTCATCTCTGGTCAGACACATCTAGATCGTTATATTCAATTTTCTTTACCACATTTTAGAAAAGGCATTAATAATATTGAGTGTTAGAGAAATACTGTGACAGTGAAAGTGCCTCAAATTAAAGTGAGGACATCATTGATTCAAAGAATTGAGGGTTCTTAGGAAGAAGAAAAGATTAACGAAGGATACAATAGGTTTCTTCCTAATATGAAGGCTATCATGTGGAACAAATCTTAGACTTACTTTAATTAAGGACCTCAGAACCAGGAGCAATGGGGGAAACAAAATAATTAATTAAGCCCATAGAAATTATTAATTATTAATTTGCCCATAGAAAACACCCTAAGAGTAAGCATTTTCCAAAAGGGACATGGGCAGATTTGAGGAGGTAATGGATTTACTTTAATTGTCGATCTTCATGCAGACTGTTTTTTCTTTTTTTTAGGTATTGCTAGTATAGATCCTCTGAGATCTTGCCAGACTTGGAGATGTTGTGATTCCTTGTAAATACTTACATGGTTGTGTTTTATTTCCTTGAAGAATATGTCACCTAAGATAAGGCAGTGTTTTTTCCCTTTTTGTTTTTGAATCCCCAGCAGCTTACACAATGCCTAGTGAAAAGTGGTTGCTCAATTAATCTTTATTGAATTAAATTGTTGATTCTCATGCAACATATAATTGCCTCTGGAAAATTGCCCAGGAAAGCTGTCTGAATATATACACACCCTCCTTAAGGGCAAAGGGCATATTTTTGCCTTTCTTTGTATCTCCAGCACTTAGCATAGTAGTTGGCACATAGTAGGTGCTTAGTAAATGGTTGTTGACTGTCTGATTGCTTGGCTGGGAGACAGGGAAGAGACTCCAAGTGTCAGCAAATGATCCATCTATGGGTCACAAAAATTAACTGGAATTGTTTTCTTCCTGAATCATACAGGATGGCTGAAACGGAAAGGTCTGCATATGTAAGATGGGACATCTTTTGTATTCTTAATACTGAATTCACATTTATTAGTAATTGCCATGGGAGCAGGTAGGTGAGGCAGTGGATAGACTATTGGACCTAGACCCAAGAAGACTCATTTTCCTGAGTTCAAATCTGATCTCAAATACCTATTAAATGTGAGAACAACTCTAAGTAAGTCACTTAACCCTGTCTGCCTCAGTGTTTCCATCTGTAAAATGAGCTGGAATATGGCAAACCACTCCAGTATTTTTCCTTAAGAAAATCCCAAATGGAATAATTAAGAGTAAGATATGACTGAATAGGAAAGGTGATTGTAATTAAAATAGCAATATTAAAGCATAATAGATATGATAGGATAAATAGTAAAAAAATCATAATCATAAGAGCATTATTTTTATTCAAATTGAGAGTTTGAAAAAGGCTCAGGAAATATATACATATACTCTAGGAGGACTTACTAGTTATAAAATGCAGGTCAGAGGGCACTGTTTTTAACTCCTCCAAATACTGTTAAAAAAATTCAGAGAAGAGAATGCCAGGGCATACTGTGAGTGAATATGGAAAGCTATGTTTGCTGACTAAAAGGTCAGGGAAGAACGGGGTAACTGTAATCTTAGGAGACCTTTTTTGAAAGTACACATTTTTCTTCTACAGAGCTCTCTGAGGCAGAAGCCTTTATTTAATAACTAACATAACCCTCAAATATCATAAAGGTGAAATTTGGACAGCTACATCTTGCCTGATAGCTGTCTAATCCTGATACATGGGTTGCTTCCCTTCTCTCATTGAAAAGTCCCAGCTTTAGATTAAGCATATCAATCCTGTTTGTTACCTTTTCTTATTCAGTGGCTAGCACCTTTCCCAGACTCCTTGGGGATCTGACTGCTTTGGCTTGACTGGGGAATAACTTAGTCCATCATTTTGCCCATTTAGCCCCTAGGAAAGCTAATAATGAGCTATCATTAAAGTGGGTGGTGGTAAGGAGCAAGCCTGTATACTCTAAAACAAGTCTCCAAATGTATTATTATAATGAGGATTTAAAACAAAGTTCCAAATGTATTATTCAAATGAGTATATGGGAAAGAATCTTAATGTCATATGCTTGAAATGCTCTTCATCCTCATCCTCATTTCCTGGCTTCCCTGGTTTCCTTCAATTCCCAGCTAAAATTCCATCTTCCATGGGAAGCCTTTCTCAATATTTCTTCATTCTAGTGACTTTACTTCCCTCTGCTGATAATCTTTCCATTTGTAAAAATGGATTGATAATCAAAGCAGCCTCCCAGGGTCGTTGTGAGGATAAAAGGAGAAAATATTTATGAAGTGTTTTGCTAACCCTAAAGTATTGGACAGATGTTAACTATTATTCTATCTATACCTTGTTGTTCATGTCTATTTACATATTGTTTCATCCTTTAGATTATGAGCACGTTGAGAACTGGGATTGGGGCAGTTAGGTGGTGCAGTGGATAGAGCACCAGCTCTTGTCAGGAGGACCTGAGTTCAAATTTGACCTCAGACACTTAATACTTCTTAGCTGTGTGACCCTAGGCAAGTCACTTCACCTAATTGCCTCAGCAAAAAAAAAAAAAAAAAAAAAAAACAGGAACTGCGTTTTGTTTTTTATTTTTTTTTTTGATCCTTAAAATTTAGCATAATTTGTGGAATATAATAGATGTTTCATAAATGTTTGTAGGCTGTGGTGAAAATTGCCCTGATCTCAGAAGCAAAAAATGAATTCAAGTATTGCTTTTTATATTATAAGATTATGAACAAGTTGCTTCAGTTCTGTGCCTAGATTTTATTATCTGTAAATCCTCGACTATTTCACACATACTCAAATTATACATGAAATAAACTATGGGCAAGGTGAAGGACTAAGCTACTATAAGCCAAATACTATGCTAAATTCTTTAACAATATTATCTCACTTGATTCTCCCCATAATTTTGGGAGGTAGGTGCTATTAATATTCTCATTTTACAATTGAGGAAACCAAGACAGATAAAGCTCAAATGAATTGCCATGGACATACAGATATACAGTGTCTGAAGCCTTACTGTTTCTCAGCTCAGAACTCTATCCATTATACTATCTAGTTACTTCAATACAATTAATCCATAACCTTCCATAATTTGCCCATAATGGCTCTGGAATTGGTTAATCTAGATTCAGATCCTCTCTCTGACATTTTCTGGATATATGATCTTAGGCAAATTCCTAGGTTTCAGGTTCTCTACCTATAAAATGAGGGGCTTGGGATGGATGACATCTAAGGCCCTATGATGTTTTCAGTCTTATTTTTTTTGTTCAGTCTTATTTCTCATTATTTCTTTTCCTTTTCTCTCTTTTCTAGTGAAATTCTCTTTCTGCCTATTCCCTATATGATATTTTATCTTCTAATCCCATGCTTTTATATAGGTGGCTATTCTATGTTAGAAATGTTCATCTTTTCCCACTTTTACCTCCCAGAATGCTTAGCTTCAAGATGCCCACTCTTAAATAAAGCCTATCCTGGGGCTCTCTGTCATTATCGCTATCTCCATCTTGAATTTGATTTGTATTGTCTTTCTCCTTCCCCATTACCTTCCCCTTTACTTTCTCTCTCTCTTCAGCATTTACTCACTTTTGTAAACATTAATCCCTCCTCTCCTGCCAATAAAATGTAAACTCCTGAGGGCACAAACTTTGATTTTTTTAACTATTAATCCTCCAGCTTTCAGCACAAGGTTTTTCACTTAACACTGTTTAATTCAGGGTTTCCTGGATTCATTTGAGTTTATAGAACATGAGGTACAATGTCGGATTAGGAAAGATGTTTCAGTGAAGATTTTAAGTCTGCTCATTGGCAGCTGTTGGCAGGACATATATAATTTCTGGCTATTTTAGCCCTAGGATCAAATATAAACTCTGCTTTCTGGCACTTATAACTCTTTATAACTTGATCCTTTTTGGTATTTCTCATCTTCTTATTCTCATATGTCCTATACTCATTCCAAATATTCCATACCTTGAATCCTTTTCCCATAATAAAGAAGCTTTCAAGACTCAAATCAAATCTGCAAATATTAATCCCCCACTGCTAGCATCTTCTCTTCTGAGATTACTTCCTATGTACTCAGAATATATCTTTGTATACTTAGTTATTTATATGTTGTCTTCTCTGTTATAATGCATGTTCCTTCAAAGCAGAGGATCATTTTTTTTGTATCCTGAGAACTTAGTATAGGCTCTGGCTCAAACTGCAGTATTTAATACTTTCTTGTCAATTGGTTGATTCACTGGTTTTCAACTCCATCCCTTAACTGACATTGTTCTCCCCAAGGTTACCAATGATTTATTAAATGTTCAATCACATGACCTTTTCTTAGCCTTTACTGTTCTTGCCTTTTCTGCACTACCACTTCTTCAAAAAAAATTGAAAAAAAACCCCTTTCCTACCTGGATTTCATGATAGAAGTCTTTCCTACCTATTCTACTGCCTCTTGAGGAGATCTTTCTTTGATCTCTTTGTAAAGTCATCATTCCTTTCCAAGTGTAAGCTTATCCTGAAACTTTCTCCTAGCAGTTATCCTCCTCACTCTGTATTTTCTTTTCTTTTTTTCTAGGTGGTCTCATCACCACCCCAGGATTAATTGTTTCTTATAGTCTAAGGAACCTTAACCTTTTTGTATACCCTACACCCTTTTAGGGTGAAGCCTAAGGTATCCTCAGAATCATCTATTTTAAAAAAAATCATTTGCAGTTATTTTATTTTAATTTTTAATGGTATTTTATTTTTTCAAATACAGGCAAAGATAGTTTTCAACATTCACCATCAAAAACCTTGTATTCCAAAGTTTTCTGCCTCCCCCCCAACAAAAAAGCAAGGAATCTGATATACATTAAATGTGTATGGAATCATGTTTTTAAATAATAAAATATATAGAAATATAAAGGAAATTATTTATATTATTTTTTCACTATTCAGTCATTTTCAGTCATATTTCCTTTTTCTTTACTACATTTTTTTGCATAGTTTGTCATTAACTTTTTCAGCTCATTTCACAGACAAGAAAATAGAAAAAAAAACAGTAACTTGCTCAAGATCACACAGCTAGTAAATATCTGAGGTCAGATTTTCTTTATAACTTCAGGCCCAACACTCTATCCTTGGCTCTACCTAACGGTCCCTGAAATACTATTATCAACATTAAAAAAATGTCCAGTGATGCAATATTAAGGGCACCAACTCAGCCACAAAACATACATACACATAGTTATGCACAAATAAATTAATATATGTTTATATATGGGATATGTCTATATGGGATATATATTGTGGCTCAGTAGGTGGTTGAGTCTTCCTGGAGTTAGAAGGACTCATCTTCCTATGTTCAAATCAGATACTTCTTAGTTGTGTGACTCTGGGTAAGTCATTTTACTGTGTTTATTTCCATTTTCTCATCTGTAAAATGAACTGGAGAAAGAAATGGCAAACCATTCCAATGTCTTTGCCTAGAAAATCTCAAATGGGGTCACAAAGATTGAGACGTAACTGAAATGACTGAACAATAACAACAATGTACTTATGCATATATATATATATATATATCAATACAGCTAGACTCTTGCATACCCTGCCCTACCTCATCAATATAACTGCCTATGTACAGCTCAAATAGAACATATCCCAAATGGAGTTCATTGCCTTTCCTCTTTCTACAAAATACTTAAGTCCAAAGCTGAATCAGGCATGGAGTCCACTCTGAATTCTCAAAGGTCATGTCAACAGAATGCAGGATGTGAATAGAAAGGCCTGGGGCAATAAGAGATTAATATTTTTCTACACTAAAGGTGAATCTATCTTGTTATTACTATCAATAATGGTGATTAATTATAAATAGGTACATAACCATTGGATTGGATAGCTACTGGTGATTTTTTTCCCCATAGCAACTCATGGAACAAATTCATTTTTTAAATGGTCCACAGTCCCATGTGCCCCCCCCCACTTCTGTTATTCATGATGGTGAAGAGCAGGAAAAGAGCAAAAGATGCTAAGAATCACTTAATTTTTAGATTATCAGTAAACTTCCATTTAACTTTTAATTTCAAACAAAAGATCACTTTCTAGTGACCAAAAATGAGCATATTATCAAAGGAATTAAAATCAGTCATGACATTCTTTCTATAAAATATAACCAGAAGATTGAAAGAAATTGGAATTAAATGGAAAAAAATAGATCATAGGTACTTTTTGGAGAAGAAAAGAAAGGAATAATTGGAGTAGGTTTTATTGTATAACCAGTCACAGCAAGAAATATTATTTCAAAGGGTATCCTGATCATTGTATATTGAAGTACTAAGGATGAGGATTTAAAAAAAATAAAACAAAAAGACAAATCATTATGAAAATAATTATAATTTCTCTACCAACAGTGGTCACTAAAGGTGAAGTCAAGAAAGTCTATGAAGATCTTAATAAGTTCATCCAAATAAAATTAATATATATTGTGATACTTGGTGACTTCAATGAAAGGTAGGAAAAGAATAAAAAATGGAAGAAATATGTGGAAACCCAATGATTCATCAAGAAAGAGAGAAGTCAAAGACGTGTAATACACAAATGCCTCATGTCTCTATCCTACATACATACATACATATATAATTTAAAAATAAAAGAATTGGAAGTTGCTAGTTTGATTATTTAATACCAATTGAAATTTTGAAATACAAAATAGATACCAGAAATGACACTGACATTGACTAATAATTTCATTCAAAAGATTAACCAATTTAATTTAATTTCCACAACAAAGAGTCAAAAGAGCTCCCAATGCACTTTGGCGACATTGAACTTCTTTTCCAAAAGAAGGAAGATACCTGCCAAAGGGATCACTGAGCTAAAATATATTTGTTTGTAAAATCTTACAAAAAAAGATAGTTGTCTATCATAAGCTACATTGTATCTTTAAATAAAAGCGAAGCAGTGAAGGATAAAATCAGCTTAAAGAAAGCTTAGTGAGATATTCAACTAAATAAAAACATCCCAAGAGCATTCAAAGCTGAAAATGGAAGAAAGATAATAAACAAACTGAAGTTGAAAAAGATTTACAAAAAATAAATTTCCTTCAAGGATGGTGGAACTACTGCATTTGGATTTTATCATTGCAGTCCCATAATGTTTATAGAAGGGGTAAAAATGACACTAAAGAGAAAAAAAAGATGGGAAAAGCAGCTAAATTGGACTAAATATACCCATAAAAGATTGTGTTAGAGGCAATACAATTATGAAGGTATTAAGGGACCTATATACAGGATATGTGAAAGTTTGGAAGACATAAAAGATATGGGAAAAAATCTCAGCTCTTATTTAGGGTATAAAAAGGTGACCTAATGAATATCACCAACTACTAACCAATAAGCCTTCTCTCTTTTCTCACCAAAATCTTTATGAAAATCACAAATTAAGAACATTTTTGACAAAGGTATGGACAAGGCAAAAATAGGCTTTTGTGAGTGATATTCAACAATAAACCACACTTTTACCAGTTCACAGATAATTGAGGGTTATAGAAATTAAGCCAAAACAAAATATTATTTGATGCTTGGGAAAAAATAAAATAAATATTTGATAAGGTAGAACCAATTGTTGTTTTACAAGCCCTTTTACCACAAAATGTCTACTATTAATGCATCAAGATGACTGAAGATTTCTTATAAAACATAACTTTAGAAATAACCTTATTTAATAATATTTAGTAATAAACATTAAAAATTATGCATCACTGTGGGGAAAGTGGGGCAGCATCAGCCTCCTTCAGGTCAAGGAGATATTCCCTGGGGATGTTACCGTCCTCTGTGAGCTCTTGTTTATGAATAACATTATGTTGATTGCATTAAATCCTTAACATTAATGAGCCACCTGGAATTGATTTGTAATCACTTGAATAAGAATTTGACTGGTCTGTTCACAGAAGGAGGACCAAATGGATCAGAATTGTTTATAGTAACAAGTTAAATCATTCTTGTTTGCTGACTAACTTCTTGTAGAACTTCAATTACTATATAAGTTTAATTGAACAAACATTTATTAAATAGGTAAAATGTGCAAGGTGTCAATGAACTGCTAGAGAATAAGAAGACAAAAACCAAGCAGTCCCTTCCCTTAAGGGATTTATATTCTATGGAGGTGTGACATTTTTTCCCAAACAATACTGTGAGTTATATAATATAAACATAATTATCCCCATTTTACAGTGGAGAAAACTAAGGATCATAATGGTTATATGACATATCTAAGGTCAACTGATGGCATAGTCCATTTTAAAAATCAAACTTCCTCATATGACTGCTTCTCTTTTCATGATCCTTCCTCTCTCCCATTTTTATGCTCTATAATATCAGGAGACAGATTTTTTTTGTCATAATGTCCAATTCTAAGTCTCAGAAACCAGTGTCAAGCTTCCTCTCAGTCTCTCTCTCAAGAATGGTATCCTTTGCAGCTTGATTTATGACACATTTTGTATTATGATTGAGACATTTATACTCTTTAAATGATTCCCAGGTGTAATGTTATTGTACATCACACAGAAGGTATTCTCCAGCTCTCTAACAATAAATGATAAAATTATAGTGATGGTCACTCTGGCAGCCCGGTTTGAATAGGGAAGTTAAATTGGGAATGAAATATCATATGCCACATTAAAGTCCCAAGATGATAATATGGAGCTTCCTTGGAATAAAAACAAATGGCTAACATCTTGATTTATTTCATTCTTCTCAAGTCTTACCTTTCTTTCAAGTTCTATTTTCTCCACAAGGCTTCTTGAGTGTACCAAGAGATAGAGCTTCTAAGATTAAAACAATGATAACACCACGATTTTCTGCTCTGCCAGAACATATATGGAACAATGTGTTTAGCTCTGGGGTTGTCACAGGTTAAGAAAGATATTGCTGGATAGTATCTATAGGAAGACAACTGTCATACTGAAGAATCTTGAGTCCATTTGACAGGAGGATTAGTTAAAGAATAGATCATTAGTTTGTAAAAGAGAAGACTCCAAGGGGACATGATCACAATCTTCAACTATTTGAAGTGCTATCATTTGGAGGAGGAATTAGACTAGATTATGGCTGGTCTCAGAGCTGAGAACTAAGATCAATTGTGGGAAGTCATAAGGCAGCAAATACAGGTCTGATGCTGTCTTCTGATTCTAAGGTTAGCTTTCTTCCCACTCAGCTATATTGTCTCCCTTTTTACCTCCCCATCCACTTTCTAGGCATTGATTTTCTGCTCAGTAAAATCAGAATGTGGTTGTCTTGAAAAACTTGCTACAAATGACAGTTTTCCAAAAATAGAATGGACTATTTTGGGAAGTAAATGGGTTCTCTTTCAGTGAAGGTCTTCAGATCAAGTCTTGCTGACCATTTAATTTAATTTAAGAAGTATTTACTTAAATAACCTCATTGTGTAAGGCATGTTCCTAGGTGCTAGAGATACCAAGAAAACAACCCTTTTTCATATATTTTAAAGATAGGGGGTGGGGAGATAAAAACAATATGTATATAGATTTGGTAGATCTATGATATACTCAAAATACAATATGAATTATTCTGAGTAGTATTAAATATGAACAATTGCAGCAACCAGAAAGTGATGACACTTGAACTGAGACTTGTAAAAACTGGAAACTGCAAGATATAGAGTAAGGATATTTCAAGCATGGGGGAAAAGGTCACAAGAAAGCACAGAGGTAAGGATGGGTTGTCATGTGGTGACAATAGGGAAGCAAGTAGATCAGGTTTTCTGGATTGTAGAATGAGTAAATAAGAGAATGTGTAATTGTAATTGAAAGGGTAATTTGGAACCAGATTGTAAAGGCCTTTAAATGTCAAATAAAATAGTCTACATTTTATCTTTGAGATAATAGGGAGTCACTGAAGGTTTATGAGGGATGAGTGATATACTCAGCCCTATAATTTAGAAATATTAATTTGACAAGGATATGGAATAGAAAGGGACAAACCTAAAGACAGGGAGATCTATTTAGGCTACTATTCTAATTGTTCAGGTTAAGGGCTGTGAAGACTTAAATTGGAATGGTAATGATGGGAGTGGAGAAAAGGAAAAGTATGTGAGAACTCTTATCAACTGATTAGTCCTCAGGACTAAATGAAGAGATGAGGTCTCAGAAGAGAAATCCATAGTACATCCACAATGGAAGACAGAGTATGTAGTGACCTTTTAAAGGAGCCTGAGAAGCACTAATCAAGGTGGTGTATGAGATCATGAAAGAATAGTATAGTGAAAGTTCAGCAAGCTGAAATTACCTAGAAGATGAGTGTGGGCAACTTTGTGTTAAATGTGAAGAAGGAGGGTCCTTGGTAGAAAATCACTGAGTTTGGAATAAAGGTATCACATGATGACTTCTCAAGGCATTTCAAATTAATGGGAAAAATGAAAACCTGACTACAAAGGATTGAGCGGTGACTGGAAGGTGAGAAAGTGAAGACAATGAGTACATATTTTTAATAGGATATGAAATACACTAGTATTTTTCATATATATATATACTCTATATGTGATATATAGTATATATAATATGATAGTATTTTAGTAGTATATGAAATGGAGGAGGGATATTGATGGATAGCTTGAAGATCAAGGTATGACAACTATGTCTGAGAGTGAAAATTCCACACTTATGATGTATTACCTTTCTTCTTCTAATTTTATTAAATCTTTTTATTTACAAAACATATGCATGAGTAATTTTTCACCACTGACCCTTGCAAAATTTTCTGTTCCAAATTTTCCCCTCCTTCTACCCACCCCCTCTCCTATATGGCAGGTAGTACAATACATGTTAAATATATTAAAATATATGTTAAATTCAATATATATATACATGTATATATACATATTTATATATTTATTTTGCTGCACAAGAAAAATCAGATCAAGAAGGGAAAAAAAAATCTAAGAAGGAAAACAAAATGCAAGCAAACATCAACAAAAAGAATAAAAATGTTATTTTGTGGTCCCCACTCAGTTCCCACAGTCCTTTATTTGATTATATATGGCTTGATCTATTATCTTTCTATTAAAATGAGAGTCCATCATATTTTTCCAATAATGCTGTATAGAATTTTAAATAGTATAATTTTTGAAGAACCCAAAATTATGAAAGACTTGAAGAGCAATGGCAATATACATGGTAGACTAATATTACTTTCAAGAAGTGATAGACTATGGGTATAGAATGCTGCTTATTCTATTCACTATGACATGTGGCCTTTCTTTGAAAATAATTGAATGTTTCTACTCAAAAAATTGCAAAGCTATCAAAAGATAGATATAGTCAATGTTCAAATATAGGAAGATTCACATACACACATATGTGCATGCACACAAACTATCAGAATGGTAGAATTGGCCCATACATTCTTATAAATAGGTTTGATCTATGTGGCAATAATCACTAAATGATTCCTACCAAAAATTCAGAATTTACAATATGAGATGATGGGATGTGATATAATGTAGTATGACATAATATAGTACAATGATATTATTCAGTTGTTTCAATCATTTCCAACTTAATAAACATTCCATTTGGGATTTTCTTAAAAAATACTAGACTGATTTGCAATTTCCTTCTACTTTACAGCCCAGGAACTGAGGCAAACAGGGTAAAGTGACACAACTTGTAAGTGTTTAAGGTTAGATTTGAACTCAAGAATATGAGTCTTTCTGAAACCAGGTCTGATCCTCTATCCTCTGAGCCATCTAGTTGCTCACAGAACAATACAGTTTTAGTACAATGTAGTACAACATTGCATTATATCATATCATGTATATGGGGATATATTATATTATACATACAAATACATATATTCACCAGAGGAGTTTGGTATTATTTAAAACCATTACTGCCTGCCTTATATTTGGAAAATTACCCATAGAAGGTTATTAAAATGAATACTGGAAACCCAGAAGCAACCAACTTTTTTGGGGTAAAATACCAGATTTTTCATGATCTTAAATTGATTTGGATTCCTGTATTTGGTTCTTGGCCAGTTCAGTGGGAACCTGACCATGTATATATTCTTTTGGTAAAGTTCCTGAGAATTCAGTGTTGCTTGCCCCCTTGGATGAAGGGTGCCCACACAATTGCTAAAAATAGTGCTAATGAAAGTATAATGGGAGGGTAAAGGAAACAGGAAAGCTAGAATGGAAGAATTGGAAGTAGAGACAATTAGAACAAATGGCCAGCTAAGCTTAGACTTCACAGCAAAATAATAGCATGGCTAACGGAAGAGGGAAATTGTCCGTAAGAGTGATCTGTGCTTGGTGGGGGAATCAATCAGTTATTCCTGTGCCTAGGTTGATAATAGCATTGGAAGCCCTAGTGTCTATGGGTGGCAAGGGACCAAGGAGAGGAGGTTCTCACTGAGCTGTATCATGTAATCCCTGTAATGAGTCAACTATTCCAATATAAATTTGTCCATTTAGTGAGGAAACAGGCAGATGTGAGATCAGAAAAGTCAAGTCTAGTCCAGTGGAAAGAACATTAGTCTACTAATCAGGAAGTTGACATTTGCATCTTTCCCCAGACACTCACAAATTGTGTCTGCCCCAGCAATTAATTTATTTTTTCTCTGCCTCAGTTTCCACATCTTTAAATGAATACAGTGAAAGTTATAACATTTGATTGCAAGGCTTATGGAAAGGATCAAATGACATATTGCAGGTAATAGATGAAGTGCTATAACACATATCAGCGACTGTGGTGGGTGATATACAAATAGGAAATCAAAATAGTCTATATTCTCAAGAAGCTGCCAGTCTATTGGGGAAAACAAATAGGGAACTACGCATATGACTATTAAACACAAAACAAATACTGTAATTGGGGATAGGATGGGACAAAAGCATTAGAAGATGAAGAAGCTCAATTAATCAATTTATCAATAAGCATTGGTTAAATACATAGTATATATTCTGGCACAGTACTAGGGGACTTAGACATAAATACAATAAGCAGCTGAGTGTTGCAGTGGATAGATCACTAGCTAGATAGAGCTGGAGAAGCACCAGATCTAGGACTCCAAATCAATTTAGAATTCTGAAAAGTCTGGTATTTTATCAAAAAAGTTAGTTGCTTCTAGGTTTCCAGTTTTCATTCTAATAACCTTCTATAGATAGAAATTAATAAGACCTGAATTCACCTATGGGGTGGGGAGAGAGAGAGAGGAAAAAGAAATTTCCATGATAATTTTGTTGTATATTTGAAAGGCAGAGCAAGTTGTGCATGGTAGATTTGCAGTTTCATGAGCAATCTTTTTTATTGTACTATGTTATGGAAATGTGTGTTTTATTCTATAAATTAAAAATAAAATAAAAAAGCAAATAGCTTCAAATATTTACTAGTTGTGTGATTGTGGGCAAGTCATTTAATTGCTACCTGCTTTAGTTTCCTCAGTTGTAAAATGGGGATAATAGTAGTAAATACTTGCAAGGTTGTTGTGAAATCAAACAGAATAATATTTGGAAAGCACCTTGCAAACCTTAAGGTGCTACATAATTGTTAGTTATTATTATGAAAAAGTAAAATAGTCCCTTAGGAGCTTAGGACACAAACATAGGTGTGTGCTGTGTGTGTGTATATGTGTGTATGCACATGGGCTCACACCTCTCTATATACCTTTCACTTAATTTCTCCCATTATTAGAATACAATCTTTTGCTTTTTTTTCTTATGGCTCAACATAGGTCTTTAAAGATTGACTAACTGACTGATTAATTCATATTCTTGTTTATAGATGACTATTTGAAACTTATTGGAAGAGGCAGCATAGGGGCAGCAGAGAGAGACTAGGTTTTGCACTTAAAAGTCCTAGTTTTAGATCCTGTGTCTGCTACTTATTGATGGTGTGAAATTGTTTAAAGACTTTGAGTCTCAGTTTCCTCATCTATATAGTGTTAGGGTTTGGGCTAGATGTTCTCATAGGGATTTCCTGCTTTAAAATTTATATTCTTGTGATCCTAAGCAATCTTTTCCCTTTCGTGATCTATTTTGCCTTTCTATACACTATTTAAATGAACAATAATAATAAAAATGAAAATAAACAATGAGAGCTGCTACTTATCTAATATTTTAAAGTTGAAAAATACTTTAGATAGAATGTTTCCCTTTAACCTTGTCACATCACCTTCTATGAGATGAATACTCCAAATATGTTGTCATTGCCACATTACAGATTAGAAAGTAGCACGTTTCATGGATAGTATCTAGCAGTGAGAAACCCTTCTAATTCCCAGTAAAAACTACCTATCTTCCTTAAGCTCTGGGGAGACTGAATTGCCCTTTATACTTGTCCCTTTCTTGTATTCCCCAAAATATGCCCAATCAAAGAACAACCCTGCCCTCTTGTTTTTGCTCTAGGGCTGCCTTTCTCACCAACCCTGAGTCAACCAATATGAATATATAGGAAATAGTCCACCCTCTACCTCTTCTCCTTCTTCTATAGTCCTTCCCCCTTTCCCAGAAATTCCTTTCCTATTAACTCCCTTTGGGACAGAGGAAGGAGGAAAAATGTGAGATAGATTGGAGAACAAAGAATAAGGCACCTCTTCCCTCTCCACATACATCTTGAACACTTCTCCCCCCAGCTCATCACTACTGTCAGTTCCTTGGACAATGCCCTAGATGTCCCACATTGGTTTCCATCTTGGAATTCTCCATTTCTTCAGAGGCATTCACCATCACATCCTGCTATTAGCCCAAATAGATCTGAACCATTCCTTTGTATAAAAGGTAAGGGCTTATAAAGCAAAGTACTGCAGGCAACAATTAAAGGGAAATTTTTCTTGAAGATAAGCATTAGAAATGTTAGGATTAAGGAGAGGAGATGAAAGAAAAGGAAAGAAGAAGGAATGAGGGAGAAAGATATGAAAAAGAGAGAAAAAGTGAAAGAGAAGAGAAGACAAAGAGATGGAGAGAGGGAGGGAAGAAGGAAGGGGGAGGGAGGGAGAAAAACAGAGAGAGACAGAAAGACAGAGAGAGACAGAAAGAGAGAGAGAGAAAGAGAGAGAGAGAAACACACAGATAGACAGACAGACAGAGAGACTGAGACAGAGAGACAGATACAGAGAGATGGAGAGTGGGAGGGAAGAAGGAAGGGGGAGGGAGGGAGAAAAACAGAGCAACAGAAAGACAGAGAGGCACACAGAGAGAAGCAGAGAGACAGAGAGAAAAACAGAGTGATAGAGAAATAGAGAGAGACACACACACAGAGACAGAGACAGAGAGAGCCAGAGACAAAGACAGA
>JAJPUD010011202.1:0-17654 GCA_023553655.1 Myrmecobius fasciatus | reverse complement strand
CACAAATCAAATCAGACCTAGTCAATTGGAAAAACTTAAAATGCTCATGGGTAGGACGAGCGAATATAATAAAAATGACAATACTACCCAAACTAATTTACTTATTTAGTGCCATACCAATCAAACTCCCAAGAAATTATCTTACAGATCTAGAAAAAATAGTAGCAAAGTTCATTTGGAAAAACAAAAGGTCAAGAATTTCAAGGGGATTAATGAAAAAAAAGGCTGACGATGGTGGACTTGCTGTACCAGATCTAAAACTATATTATAAAGCAGCGGTCATCAAAACCATTTGGTACTGGCTAAGAAATAGAGTAGTCGATCAGTGGAATAGGATAGAATCACAAGACAAACTAGGCAATAACTATAGAAATTTGGTTTTTGATAAACCCAAAGACCCCAGCTTTTGGGATAAGTATTCACTATTTGACAAAAACTGCTGGGAAAACTGGAAACTAGTGTGGAAGAAATTAGGGCTTGACCCACATCTAACACCACATACCAAGATAAGATCTAAATGGGTTCATGATCTGGATATAAAGAGTGATACTATAAGTAAATTAGAGGAATGTAATATAGTTTACCTCTCAGACCTATGGAGATGGAATAAATTTATGTCCAAAGAAGAACTGGAACTCTTAATTGAAAACCAGATAGATAACTTTGACTATATTAAGTTAAAAAGTTTTTGTACAAACAAAGTCAATGCAGACAAGATTAGGAGGGAAGTAATAAATTGGGAAATCATCTTTACAATTAAGGGTTCTGATAAAGGTGTCATCTCTAAAATATATAGAGAATTGTCTCATATTTATAAAAATTCAAGCCATTCTCCAATCAATAAATGGTCAAAGGATATGAACAGACAATTTTCAGAGGATGACATTAAAACTATTTATAGTCATATGAAAAGGTGCTCCAAATCACTGTTGATCAGAGAAATGCAAATCAAGACAACCCTGAGGTACCACTTCACACCTGTCAGATTGGCTAAAATGACAGGAAAAGTTAATGATGAATGTTGGAGGGGTTGTGGGAGGGCTGGGACACTGATGCATTGTTGGTGGAGCTGTGAACGGATACAGCCATTCTGGAGAACAATTTGGAGCTATGCTCAAAAAGTTATCAAACTGTGCATACCCTTTGACCCAGTAGCAGAACCAGGAGATCATTATACACGGCAACAACAGTACTATATGACGATTAATTCTGATGGACATGGCTCTCTTCAACAATGAAATGTTTCAAACCACCTCCAATTGTTCACTGAAGAAAGCCATATACACCCAGAGAGAGGGACGCGAAATGTGGACCACAACATAACATTCTCATACTCCTTGATTGACGTTTGCTTACATTGTGTTTCCTTTATCTGATATATCGTTTGTGTAGATAAGATTTTTCTTGCACAACAATGATAAGTTTGGAAATATGTATGCATATATTCGATTTGCCAATATTTTAACATAATTAACATGTAGTGGATATCCTGCCATCTAGGGGAGGGGTGGGGAGTTGGGGGGAAAAATTTGTAACGGAAAGCTATGTAAGGGTTATTGTTGAAGAATTACCCACACATATGTTATGCAAATAAAATAAAATTTGAAAAAAAATAAAGTCGATCTGGAGTCAGAGTACTAGAATTCAAATTTCAATTACAATTTTGGCTACTTATAGGCAAATTTCAGGTTTTTGATCGCTTGATTTTTGCCCAAATAGGCAAACTAGGGGTCTTAAGTTCATATCATCTCAGGATCTGTTTTTATATAATTAGAATTATTCAGTTTGGAGAAGAAAAGACACAATGGGGACCTTAAAGTTATCATCTGGTATATTAAGGGTTATGGAAAAGGGATTAGATTTGTTCTGCTTAAACTCAGAGAATAGAACATGCTAGGACCAAAGGGGATGAGTTTCAGAGAGGCAGATTTATTCTTGATGTCAAAACAAAAACAAATAAATTGGCTGATCATTTAGAATTACCAAAAAGTAAAATAGGAGACAGTGAATTACCCTTCACTGGAGTTCTTCAAGTGAAAACTTAATGATCTTTTCCTGATTATAAAAGAATCTTTTTCTTTTTCTAGGGTTGTTTAATTACAATCCTTGATGACCTCTCCAGATATGTTTCTGTCCTATTACATCATGATACTGTGGTATATAAAATGAAGACCAAATCAGCCAGACACTAAGAAGGATTAACCCCTGTCTGGTCATACTAGGGACAAGTAGTTGCTGCAATGTGATGTAGCCCATGATCATATTCTCTTTGGCCAGGAAAGGATGCTATTCCACACAAATTATATGTACAAGTTACACAGATAACTGAGGGACAATCCATAACTTAATAACTCAATACAAAGGTGATATCATATATATATGTATATATATATATATATATATACATATATATATATATACATGTATATATATATATGCAGTTTGGAGAATAAATCCAAGAATTCTTTTTTTTATTCTTTTCCTTTTCTAGCCAAGCAAAGTCAGACAGTAGGCTTATGGGATCTTGCAAAATTTCTTCATGCAAGCATTTTGGAATCAGTATCTACTATGTTTGGAAACACATCCTAGGGTTTGGGACAATTCAGTATATGTTTTTAATTGAAAATCTTGGTCTCAGGGAGTAAAAATAACTTCAGGGTAGTTGTAGGGACTTTTTATTGGTATGGGTTGGACTAGCTAGTCACTGAGCTCTTTGCCACCTTTGATATTCTTTGAATCTGTGATTCCATTAAGGCAGTGCCCTTGGAGGTTGTGTAATTTCCAAGTTCAACCAGATGTATGGGCTAAGAGAGAAATACATTTCAAGATTCTTATCTTCCAAATTAGTGTTTTCTACCATGAAGTTCTGATTTAAATGGACATAGCCTTCAGAGAATTGTCTCACCATTTATTTTTCAGATGGCTGGGATCATAATAGAGGGGTCTTCTCCAAAAGAAGTACAAATTTAAATATATCCTCCCACTTGAGTCTCCTCTTGTGCCGCATTATATCACTCAATTTTGATTCATCGTGACCCACTTTTGGAAACTGTTGTATAAAGTAAGTTGGGAGTGCAGAGTGATATAGATAGGACATTGATGGATTGGGATTAGAGAATCTTTGCTAAATTTCTAATCTTGTTATTTACTACCTTTGTTAACTTCTCAATGTTGCTTTCTTACTCTGTTACTCAGTTTCCTTATTTTCAAAATGAAGTTGGTTGAAAGATATGGATAGGCAGTTTTCAATAGAAAAAAATTAAACTATCAATAACTATGTGAACAACATTCCAAATTATTAATAATTATAGAAATGAAATTCTGAGATTCCATCTCATTTTCATCAGAGTGGGAAAGCTGACATAAAAGAAAATTGCTGGTGGAATTGTGAAAAAATAAACTGTTGATGAGGCTGCAATTCAATCAAATATTCTAGAAAACAATTTGGAATTATGTTCCCAAAGTTAAACAATTGAACATACTCTTTGTAATACAGTCCTAGTAGTAATATTAATAAGACAAAGAGATCAAAGAAAGAAGAAAAATAATTCTTATATACATTTTTCTATCTGTATGTATATGTATGTGTATATATACATACACACATCTGTCTACCTATCTATTCATTTACAGCTCTACTATTTTTTTTTGTTTTTTGTTTTTTTTGCTGAGATAATTGAGGTTAAGTGACTTGCCCAGGGTCACACAGCTAGGGAATGTTAAGTGTCTGAGATCACATTTGAACTCAGGTCCTCCTGACTTTAGGGCTGGTGCTCTATCCACTGCACTACCTAGCTGCCCCTATCTCTATTCTTTTTGAAGTGAGAAAGAACTGGAAACTGAAGGGCTAACCAACTACTGAAAAATGGCAGAACAATATATGATGTATAAATGTAATAGAATACTATTATGCTACAAGAAATTAAAAAAAAAACTTCAGAGAAACCAGGGAAAACTTTATGAATTAATGCAAAATGAATTGAGCAGAATATGGCGAAATATTTATAGAATAACTATAACAATTATGAAGGTATGTAACTTTTGAAGACTCAACTATGATTCCAGAGGATTAATTTTTTCCTAGTTTTCTGCTTTGCTTCTAATCTTGTCTGCATTGGTAAACTTAATATAATCAAAATCATCCCTTTTGCATTTCATAATGTACTTTAGCTATTTTTGACCATAAATTTCTTATAAGGTTTATTTTTAAAGGAGGAATGTGAAAAAAGAGAAAATAGTTTCTTGATATTTGAAGAAAAAGATAAAAACTGAAATAAAGGTCTTGAGTTAGATATTATCCATCTCTGAATACTGTATTACTGACTTGTTACCTTAATTGAGAAAGAAATTTCTGATTTTCATTAGTTCCCCAATTCCAAAATCTAGGGGGTAAAAATAACTTTCTATAGTGTGATATGGAAATTATGACTGCTTCAGACATTCAGAGATTCAGAGAATATTAACCCAGTTGGCTAATACAGGAGGATAAGTATTGGGGGAGATATTTGAGATCACAAATTGTTCATGAAGAACGCTAACACATAAATGACTCAGAAACACCTAATCTTAAATGTACCATTTCCATTTAACAATGGGATATTGTTGTATCTTTGCCAGTCTTGCTCAAGGAATCCTTCTTATCACACAATTCATTATGTAAACGTAATGATATGGCAGTGGATTATTCATTCACTAGCAACTAGAGATCAATGTTAGGCAATCAGTCAGTTTATAAGTTAACAACATGTATTAAATATTCTTTATGTTCATGGCACCCTGCTAAGAATTGAGGATATAAGAAAAGATAAAATATTATCACTTCTTCCAAAAAATTCATATTCAATTGGTAGAGATAACATGAAAATAACTATGTACATAAAATATGTACAGAGTAAATGGAAGATTATCTATGAGGTGATGGCATTAATTGCTGGGAGGGACTAAGAAAAATCCTGCAGAAAGTTGAATTTACTTTGAGTGTTGAAGTAAGATAAGAAAATTAAGAGACAGAGACTCTGGGGTAGTGCATTCTAGTCATAGGGAATGGCTAGAGCAAAGATGGAGATAAAGAATAAAGAATAGAAAATAGACTAGCTGGTTCTGCTTCTAATTTTCTAGATTTTGTTTTCAGATTTTAACTTTCATCTCATCTTAGAACCTTCCTTTGTGTCTGGAGCGTTTTTCAAGCTGAAAAAAATTCTCTCCCATGCCAGCCTCCTTCTCTAATTGGTGAATTCCTCCTAAGGCTTCCATTTTGGTAAGAATTTCTAGAACTAAATTGCCAAGCATTCAGACTACTACAGAGAGCACAGCTCTGTTGGGTTGGCCACCGGTTCAAATGCCAAATGCATGATTGCCAAAAAGATTATTTTATGGAGAACTCACATAGGGCAAGTGATCACAAGGTAGTCATACAAATTGATACAAAAATACTATCAAGGTCTCTCTTAAGTTTAGAATTGATTCTATGACACAAGAGACACTGGCACAGGACTGCCCATCATGGCGTGCCCTCATCAAAAAAGATGTTGATTAACTCAGAAGAACTATGAGATGTACAAAGTTAGAGAAGCACAATCCTAGGAATTATTTGTAGCTGACCTGTGGTTGTTGATTGCCCTTTGTTCTTGAAGGGGACAATGGCATCAGGGGGATGATGCTGTAACATGAGATTGGATTTAAATGAGGAAGGGCTGTGCAAGGTTACCTGCCTCACTTTCCCCTCCATAGACTTCTGGATGTAGTGGTCAGATGTAGATCAGGATGCCTGGAGATAGCCGTGGCTGAAATGGGAAACCTTGCCTTTTTAAGATAAAGTCTTCAACAGGTCTCAGTTTGCCCCATTCAGTTATTAAGGCTTGATAGCAGGTAAGGCAAAGAACCTTCTTTCAGCTATTCTCAGCCACAGTCAGAAACACTGCACCTTGATTGTAACATAGTGATGTCAATTTGGTCTTCTTCCAGAACAAAGGACGGCAAACATTGCAACTTAGAAATAACAGAGTTTCTTATTTTATTTTATTTTTAAAATTGCATTACTTTTTTATTATAGCTTTTTATTTTGAAAACATATGCATGGAAAAATTTTTCAATATTGACCCTCCCCTCTCTTCCCCTGATCCCCTTCCCTAGATGGCAAGTAACCCAATATTTGTTAAACATGTTAAAATATATGAATAACAGATTTTCTTTTCTGCAGCTTCCCTATTATATTGCCCATCTCTAAGTACTTTTCTCTACTCCAGGAAGAAAAATTCTGTCCTATAAGGACCTCCATCTCTTGTCTCTTTCTTCTTACTACGAGAGATGTTCTATATATTCTGTTTGCCCTGGATCTCATGGCACTTTCCCAAATCATAAAAGTTTACCTATTTTTTAAACCATACTTTTAAAAAACAAACTTTTTTTTAAAGTACACTGACTATAGAGCACCAGCCCTCAAGTCAGGAGGACCTGAGTTAAAATCTGGTCTCAGATACTTAACACTTCCTGGCTGTATGACTCTGGGCAAGTCACTTAACCCCACTTGCCTCAGTAAAAAAAAAAAAAAGTACACTAACTTTAATAAAATAAAAGCAAAAAAAATCTATTTGCTTTCATGTTCTCTTCTGATGCATGTTGTTTCCATTTACTAATTTCATATTTTTATATAGAGGAAATACATGCACATATGTGTTTTCTTATTTTGTTTCTCCTTTCTGCTTCATAACAAATTCTCCCATATTTCTTGGTATTTTTCATATTTCTCACATCTTATGGTGCAATAAGATTCTATTACCTTCACTTCACATAAAACATTTTTTTTTCAGCTATGTGGACTGCTTCTAGGTTTTTGTTATTACAGAGAAAACTGCTATAGAATTTTTTTTTTTTGCTGAAGCAGTTGGTGTTAAGTGACATGCCCAGGGACACATGACTAGGAATGTTAACTGTCTGAGGCCAGATTTGAACTCAGGTCCTCCTGATTTCAGGGCTGGTGCTCTATCCACTGTGCAACCTAGCTGCCTCTATAGATAATTTCTTGAGAAAATTTCTTACATTTCATTTTTCTTTCCTGCCAATAATATCCTTAGGGTACAGTTCTAGAAGTAGTTTCACTGGATCAAAGGATATGAACACTTAAACAGATGCTATTAACAGTTTTGTGGCATATCTCATAAAAAACAAACTTGGCTTTTGCCTTCACCTTCCATCTCTAGAAAGCAGACTGAGCTGAGTTGTATTCCTAAACTCTAGCCCCACATTACCAACTGCCTATTCAGAATCTCCATCTAGATGTTCCTTAGGCACCCCAAATTCATAATGTCCAAAATAAAGCCTAATATTTTATTGTCAAAAACTTCTCTCTTCTGACCTTTTTTTCTTTTTGTAGAAAACATCACTATTCCCACACTAAAACATATTTATGACCTTAAAGTCAATCTTCATCCCTCATTCTTCTTCATTTCTCTATTTCTATTTAGATGCCCCGTCTTATATCTCCTTCCCATAACTTCTGTCACATTCATTCCCTTTTCTCCACTCACACAGTCACCAGGCTCTTTTAGGCCCTCACTATCTCTTGCCAGAACTACTACAGTGATCTATTAATTAATTAGGCTGTGCCTGAAGTATCTCTTCACCTCCAATTCATCCTTGATATGTCTGATAAAATGATATCCCTTTCACACTTCCTGTCCAAGAAACTTCCATAACTATTATCTCTTAGGCTAAATGCATGTAAAGTATCACGCTGTCTGTCTCCAGTATTATATTACTCCCTTTCACATTTTTTCCATTTCACCCAGATAGTTCTATTTGATTCTCCCCCTACAAAATATTCCAGAGGAATGGAAACATTCCATTTTCCACTTGGGTGTTGTGGGATAGATTTCCTGTATATGTGGAATGCTCCCCTTCCTCATCCAGGCTGTTTATATTCCCTAATTTTCTTCAGTATTTCTTACAGGATCCATTTTCTACATGAAATCTTTTCCAACCTGCCTAGCTGCTAGTATCCCTCTAAAATTATTTTTATATATTTTGTGTTGACTTATATGGCTTTACCCTAAAAGAATATAAGCTCCTAGAGGACAGAGATGGTGTCTTTCTATTTGTTAATTTGCTTGCTTGTTTGGCTCTTTTCTCCTATAGTTTATCCCACGATCTCATAGTAGGTACTTAAAAAGTGGATATATGAATGAATGAAACAGTTGTAATCCTATAGGAATACTAGGTCATCTGGATAGAATTCCAAATTCAATAAACTTTAGAGACAGAATTTCAGCTAAGAACTCTCCTGATATCCATTTTGACATTGTTTCCTTTATACTCCATTGTCTTTCAAGATGGGGTAAGGTCAGATGAAAGAGGCCTTAAAATCCCCATTGAAGAGTTTCTTTTTTGTCAAAGAAATCAAAGGAAATCACTGAAGGGTTTAGAGTGAGGAGTAATATAGTGAGACTTGGGCCCAAGCCAGTGTTTTCAAGTATGCAGAGAGAATATTAGGAAAAGGGAGACTAATTGGTAATCTATTATAGTTGTCTAGACAGCAGTCAATGATGGAATGATCTAGGATCATACCTTTTTCAGTGTATAAGGGGACAAGTATGGTTTATATCATAAAGATACAACTGAAAAAATTGTCAAGTGATTAAATATGGGGTTCAGGAAGAGACAACAGGAACATATGAAAGTATTAGGGCATGATTGCTTTCTACAGTATTTAAAATTATTTTATGGAAGAGAACCACCAATGATCCCTTTTGGGATGGTCAAACAGTTTTAAACTTCATCACCATTAGGATGATCAATATTTTTCTTTCTCCTTTTTTTCTCCTCTTCCAACTTGGGTTGTCCAAAACCCATCTATAATATTTGAATATTCACATTTAAGTATGGAGTTCAAATCACCAACTCCATTCCTTCTGGTGAAATGGAGAAATCTTATAGTGTGACCTGTCTTTAGCCTTTCTAATGCATGGCCACTATAACATGACTTACCATGTTATCTAAGGCCTCTCCTACTTTGTTATCCTCCAAACTCCTGGATTTTTAGCACTTCAAGGTCTTTTCATCCCTTCTGCTGTGTTGTCTACACCAATTAAAATGAGCTCCCTGAGAGTAGGCATTGTGTCAATTTTTCTTCATTTGTATCACAAGTTTTAAAGATAATACTTAGTAATTATAAAATACTCAATATATGCTTTTTAATTAATTAATTCACAGACATTCATTTGTTTATTCAACTTGTCTTCATGGTTGCAGAAGACAGAAGTAGGAACAATATGTGAGAATTGCAAAGAGGACAATGTAGGATAGCCAATTTTTTTTAAAAAAAGATCATATTTAGAGTTATATGAAAAAAGAGACTACTGCCTTGAGAAATTGTGGGTTTCTCCTCACTAATATCTTATGTAAAAGCTGGATTCATTACTTCATTGGGTGTCATTGTTCTATCTCTTGGCCAGATGCAATTAGGGTGAATTTTCTTCTAAGATACCTTATCACTTTCAGGGTTTGTGATTCTCCAACCAGGTTTGTAATTACTGAAATTAATAAAACCCATACTAGGGTAGTAAATAGATGGATGGAAAAATCAGTGAAAACAATCCATTCTATGTAGGGGCCAATGGCTGCTTACCCACTTTCTGATAACTTAATGCTTTAGACCAGTAAAAAATTTTCAGGATTCCTAAATTTTAGGAATCCTGGGTAACAAAATTGGCCAATGGAGAATGGCAATTTTAATCAGATAATCCTTTCAGTATCCCTAAGGTCATTTACTACCCTGTCTTCTCTGCTATCCCAAGGAAGGGTCAAAGAATCATAAAATCTCAATGGGAATAGACAACTGAGATCATAAGATCCAACCCATAAACTGAGTGAGGGAAGTCCAGCATATTAGCTAATTAAATTAAATTAAATCAATATTATTTAAGAACCTTTTACGTGTTAGACACCATGATATGGCCTGATAATATAAAGGAGAAAACAATTTTTACCTGCAGGAAGTTTACAAACTTGTCAAGTCTCCAGGAAAAAGTCTTCTTGTTTTGTCTGGTAGACTTTCAGCTGTAAGTTGTAAGAGAGCACAAGTTTTATATAATCCTAATTCATAGAATGAAGAAATTTGAGTCTGACAGAGTTGTAGAAGCCATCTAATCTGACTCACACATGAAAGAAATTTCAACCTGAAAACAAGCTGTTATCTAGTTTTTGCTTGAAGACCTTCAAGGAATTGGAGCCACCATCTCTCTAGGATTCCATTCTACCTGTGGTTGTTGCAGTTCAGTCATTTCAATCATATCCAACTCTTTATGACCCTACTTGGGGTTTTCCTGGCAAAGATATTGGAATTGCTGTGTTCTCTTTATCTCCTCACTCTCTCCTTTAGAATTTTTGACTTCTTGCAAGTTTTAACTCATGTCATCTGCTTCAATTTTTTTTATTTCTCTAATTACTAGTATGCCCTTTTCTGAATTATTCTGTATTTCCTTTAAATGTTTTTTTTTGATATTTAATTTGAAAAAAAACACTGTAAACCAAAACTAAAGTGGAAGGAGTTGATTTTTTTGTATGCGGATGATTATGCATTTATTGCAACCTCTGAAAGTGAGATGCAATAAATTTTCTTCTGCTTATGTTAATTTTGTCCTAACAATTAACACTGAGAAAACTCAGGTTCTTCATTAGCCAGGACCACACCATTCATACTTGGAACCCTTGGTTACAGCAAATGGAGAAGTTTTGACTACTGTGAATAAAAGTGGTTACTTTGGTGTACTTTTCAGGGATGTGCACATTGATAATGAGCTTCACACACACACACACACACACACACACACACACACACACACACACTGCCAGAGCTAGTTCAGGGTTTGGGAAGCTCTGAAAGGTAAGTGTGGGAAAGAAAAAGACTGCCTACTAAATTAAAGACACCGAGGTCCTTTCCCAAGTTAAACTGTCAAACATACAAACTTTACTGTGGAGAGCACAATTTTAATGGCCTGGCTATGTTGGTATAATGTCAGATATAAACTTGCCTAAAAGTCTGTTTCACAGAGAACTCACACAAGATAAGTATTCTCAAGTGATCAGAGGATGTGTCACAAGGACACTCTCAAAGTCTCTCTAAATAACTTTGGAATTGATTGGGAAATGTTGGCAAAGGGCCATCCAGTATGGTGTGCCCTAATCAAAGAGTTGCTGGGCTCTATGAGCAAAGCAGAATTGAAGTTGCTCAAAAGAAACGGAAGATGTACAAATTTAAAAAGAATCCACCTCAAGTTGTTCCCATGGACTCTTTGTGCCCAACCTATGGCAGAGCATTCCAAGCTTGTATTGGTCTGATCAGGAATAGTCAGACACACTGTAACTTGACTGGAATATTATGATGTCATTTTGATCTTTTTAAAGTATGAATGACAGCAGTCAACCAACCAATATTGATATTACATTATCTTTAATAAAATAAGATGCTTGGGGTCGGAAGTAATCTCTTTTTGTATTTATATTCCTAGCACTTAGCACAATAATAACATTTTAACCCAATCTATGATTTCATTAGTTTTGAGTATTTCCAATAAGGGTATTCTCTCTACCAAAGTGGGCCAATACTTCTCTGCAGCTAAAGTCTTTGGGAGTTAGTCAGGGGCTGAGAGAAACTAAATGATTTACTCAGGGTCAGAAACTACCCATAGGTCACTGGCAAGATTTGAACCCATGATTTGACTCTGAGGTTGTTTTTCTATCTGTTCTCTCAGGCTATCATCCTTCAGTCATAATAATAGTTGCTTAATAAGTTTGCTTCTTATCTGATTTATTAGCTGATGCTTTTATCCTCCAGACATATATGAGCTTGTCTTCATTAACTCATATCCTAACTTTTCCTACAAAACTTTCTTTGGAAAGTTTTTTGCCTTTTTGGTCTCTTCTTTTTGCATGTATACGAAATAAGGCATGTCCAGAACAGACTATAGATGTCCAGAACAGACTATAAAAATCAGAAATGTATCATCAACTCACCCCTCTGACCCATTAAGAGAGTATTTCCCCCCTCTAGTCGACTCATTGAGTCTCTTTATGGAATTTTGTACTCTTGCCAAATCTGAAACTCCATTGGCTTATATTTCCCCTCACCAAATGTTAATAGTGTTTTAAAATGTGACTTATCCTTTTAAACATTTATCGCTCACCAGTTTGTACAGCTCTCCATTTAGACTGTACTGATGAGAGGTGGAAAAAAAAAAAAAAACCTCTCTTCCTTTTCAGAAGAACCCAAAGGCGAACAATTTACAGCGGCTTTCAACTTTAATCAGCATCTCTTCTCAAGTCAGGGTTGGTGATAAAGTCCTCTTCAATAACATCCTGGAGATGAATTGCTGATATTTATACTTGCACTTACAATATTATTGCTGTCCTCGGAGCGAAGTATTTTAAACAGATTGTTCAGAGAGAAATTAGATTATTGGGAGCCTCTCCTCAAGCAATGGCCTGCTCTTCCTGGGCATTGGAGAATCCCTCCCTCTGCCTCCTTATTCAGCATGATAGAAATATATTTCTTTGAAAAGACTGAGCAGCACATAGAATTATAGAATGCTAATATTATGTCACCATAAATAGGGAGAACCTGAGTACACACTGAATAGGAAGCATAAGCCATGGAAATATACAATTGGATTATTATAAAAATCATGGAGACATATTTTTTAGCTTCTGACAAACCTCTGACCTCTGCTTATAGGAAATTTTAAGAGTAAATTCCCAAATATGAGGTGACTATGAAATCTAGGAGTGAAAAGATTGTTTGAGGAATGGAAATACATCCATAGATATGGGGCATTTTAGGCTTTGATAGGGACCTCACTGACCATCTAATTCAACCTATTATCTCAAAAAGGGATTGCTAACAAAATGTACCTGACAAGTGGTCATCCAAACTCTATTTGAGGGGGAATCTCCTAAATGTGTAAATTTAGCAAGTTATTTAATTTCTTTGGACAACAGTTTCATCATCTATAAAATGAGATGGCTAGATTAGATGGACTCTGAGGTCCTTTTCAGCTCTAGATCCTGCTGTGATTCTGGACAAATTCTTAACCTCTTGCAGTCTCAGTTGGAACTACATGGCCCTGGTGATCCTTTCCTCTGAGACCTTTCTATTTTTAGATTTTGCTAAATGAAAATGTTTTCCTGATATTAAGCTTATATTTGCTTTTTTTTAGCTTCCACTTGTGGCTCCTAGTTCTGACCTTTAAATCTAAGCAAAATTTACTTCCTTTGCTGAGAGACAGTCCTTAAAATCTTGAATATGGCAGTCTTGTCTCTTTTGAGCCTTTTCTTCTCTAGGCTAAATAATCCCAGTAATAAAGATGATGGATCTTATATCCACACATACTTTTAAAATATGCTATGGATCTTTTTATCTTGTGAATTGGCAGAAGTTAAGGCATTAGATGAAAATGGCCATTATTCATTTTTAGGACTGTTATCATGATTTATTTAGTGTGAAAGAACTCCTGGTGTGGAAACACCCTCCTATCAAGGAGATTGGTAACTTATCTATAAATTATAATTTTAGAGAGTTGCCTGGGATATTGAGAGATTCAGGGGCTTGTCATATCTATACAGACATATTAATCAGAGCTATGACTGGATACATGTCTAATTGACTCCAGAGCCAACCATCTATTTATAATACTACTTTGTCTTTTACTGGTTTTCTTTTGTACTAGTCTTTTCTGTCTTTAAGCATCAAAGAAATTTAGAAATTCAAGACTTTTTTTCAACCCAAACTGACTAGAATCCTTCCTACAACATATCAGACAAAAAGTCATCAACTTTTATCTGAATACCTAGAATGATATGGGATGTATTATTTTTTAAGGTATCTAAACTTACCATTTGACAGCTCTCATAATTAGGTTTATTTTATTGACATCACAAATAAATTAGATTAATTACTACTTCTACTCATCACTCTTAGGTCAGGGGGACCTAGGTCCTGCTGGCTCCAAGCATATATCATTTTGTGATTCCTTTTTTAAGAGAAGGGAAAACTGAGACTATGATTAGTCAAGACTTTTAACCAAGAAAGAAATACTCATACTCTCAATGTATGTTGTAATGGGATAGGCATTGGGGTCAATGGACAGGGGTTTTAATCCTTCAATTGTTAGCTTAATGCAGGAATCCATTTTGGGTCAAATCACTAAGCTCTTTGGGCCTTAGAAATTCTCTAGTCTGAATCCCTCACTTTAAAGGTGAGGAGATTACTAATTCAACTTTAGCCTTTTTTGAGTTCCTACAAATACAGAAATACTGTAAGGCTACATTCATGTCTGGATGCCTCTCTTGGGGATATCAGAAGTGCTCGATACTGGGAGGGAAAAGAATTAGAACCAAAGGATTTTAAAAGAGGAACTGATTTAAAGAATTGGACTTTAGGAAAATATCATATGGAATAATGAAGCCAATAATATATTTGAAAGATATTGATTTCTCCCTATCAGCAGCAGGACTAGTGGTTTTACTGCAAACTCAGGTTCTATTGAGTAAATAAGTTTTCCTTTGGAGGAAAGCGCTTTAAAGTAGTAGAGGCCATGTGGCACTATGGAAAGAATATGAAATGAAAATTTGAAGACTATTCAATCATAGAATGAAAAAGGCCCTTGGAAATCATCTAATTCAATTCCCTCATCTTACAGATGAGAAAACTGAGGCTCAGAGTGAGGAAGCAATTTGCAGAAAGTCATAATTGGAGGGAGTGGAAGATCAGGAATTTGAACCCATATTATAGGATCATAAAGACAAATAGTCTTAGACGCTCTTCCGATCGTGGGTGTGTGTGTGTGTGTGTACATATATATACATATATATATGTATATGAGTTTAGATGGAATTATTAAGACCAATCACTTAATTTAAATTAGATGAGGAAATTGGAAATTGAGGAGTTTATGTAATTTGCCAGAAATCCTACCAGGATTCAGAGGTAAAATTTGAATTCAAGTCTTCTGACTCCATTACCAATATTCTTTGCAGAATTTCAACCTGAGTTTGAGTTTCATCACTGTCATTTATTTTGTAATTTTGGACAAGTTACTTAATTGTTCTGAGTCTTTATTTCTTCATCTATTACATGAAAGGATTGGGGCAAAGGGTCTTGACCCATTCTTTTAAAATACTCTGAAAGTTGCATTTCAATATAATTGGTTTCTTTTATAGTGTTGTATATTTTATTTTAGGCATTTATATCTTATTTTGAAAAGGGCCCATAGATTTCACCAGAATGGTTCCTGACACAAAAAGAGCCATAGACTAGAAAGCTTCAAGTATTTCTTCTAGCCCTAAGTCTAGTGGTTTTCTATAAATTTATGTAGAATTTCATTTTTAGCCCCAGGAGAGTGAGCTTTTACAAGTTTTTTACAATTCTCTGCCTTGAATTCTTCACCTAAAAATGAGGATAATCCTAATGGTAAAACTATCTGAAAAACTTACTGAGATGCAGTGGACATAGTGAGTTCCTATTTACTGGAAGCTCTCTAACACCCCCTCCCCTCTACCCAAGGCTGCCCTTCAATGCACACCTACATTAGCGTGGGTTGTATTTGTTCCAGAGACACCAATATTCTGACTCCCTACGGTTGTCATTGAACACAAAAGAGAAGAAATAGCTGAGTCCGCTGAGATTTGTGCTTTGCTTTAAATAGAATTATCCCCGTGAATCAAATTCTGTAAATGTAAATTACAGCTCATTTTGCTGTTGATGTCTGTACAATTTACACTATGGCAGGCAGGGAGGCAAGCTCTAAGGCATCTGGTGGAATGCTATTCTTCCCCTGGATTTAAACAGTACCTCTCTGTACATTATGTTGAGATTTTGCCTATGGCTGAAAGCCTGTAATTATCATTAAAATAGTATTGTGTCTTTGGTGATTAGACAGGGCCCTCATTCCTGTGGTAAACCTTTTCATAGAATGTGTGTGTATTTATTAAGAGAACAGAAATGAACATCATTTCTAGGGAATAGGGTGCCCCTCACTATCAATGATTTCTGCCTGGTTGTAACCTATCAGAAAATTAGACTACAGTGTGTGTGTGTGTGTGTGTGTGTGTGTGTGTGTGTGTGTGTGATGAGTAAAAATGTTCTCCATTTATAAGAGTCATCATTTGTGTCCAAAGGATATTTGAACTGAGGCAGCTAGGCAGGGCAGTGAGTAGAGCACTGGGCTTAGAATCAGCAAGACTCAATTTTAGGAGTTCAAATCAGGACTCAGATATTTACTAACTTCATGACCCTGGGAAAATTAATTAATTTTGTTTGCCTCAGTTTCCAATTTATAAAATGAACTGGAGGAGGGAGTGGCAAATCAGTTTGCCAAGAAAACCCCAAATGGGTTCATGAAGAGTGTAACACAACTGAAAAAATGACTGAATAGCAACCTTAGAATTGCTCACTGTGCACCAAATTCCATCTCCTGCTTCCATCACTTGGTACAAATGGTTCTTTATGTCTAAAATGCACAAACTAATCTGTACTTAATAGGATCCTTTTTTAAAAAAAAGTACAGTTTAATGCTACCATATATGTATATATAATTAGCATATCTATTTATCACAATAGCTATGTGCAGTTATAATATAATTATGCAATATTTATAATACAACTTGAATATATATCTTAACCCTGCCTCCATATCTCCTCCTTTTTCTGATAACCCAGGCTGTTAACACTGAACACTTAAAAAATGTTTTTGTTCCTTTGTCTCCAAGTGGAAATTAAGTATTGGATACATATGTACAAGTTGTACCCCCTCACTCAGTCCCCCCAAAAACCCATAGAATGAAAAGTCCTTCATGGAAGAAATAGTATTGTTGATATTGTTTAAACAATCTTTGTCTTTCCAGTATATAGCACACATTCCTGCAAGTCAAATCAAGAGAAGTCAACAGCACTTATAATGCGCCACACTGTGTTAAGTGCTAGAAACACAAATACAAAAAAAAGGATGGTCCTTGCTCTTCAGATGCTTGCATTTTAGTGGGGGAAGGTAACACACAAAAGGAAGCAAATGAACTGAGTGAAGTACTCAAGTAGGGACATAATGAAGTTAAAAATTCAGACATTCTGGAGCGGAGTCCATGATTGAGTGAAGTCTATGAATGAATGAACATTGCTAGGTTGGTCATATTCCTTAAAATGAAGATTCTAGGAAAAACTGAGATAAGAATCAGAAAGGAGGAGGAAGAGTTCTTAGGTCTTGGTGAAGAAAGAGGTCCAAGAATCCGAGGTGTATCCTAAAGAGGAATGATTAATAAAAAGTACCTGCATACATTAGGTGCTTATTAATGTTGATTTGAAAGACTGAAGTTTCTTAAGGTCTAAATATGTTCTTCTTTAAAAAAAAAAAACCCCAAAAGGTTTGGACTTAATTATCTCTAGGGAATTTGCAGTTGTGTCATATCTTCCTTTTGTACTGTAAGTTCCTTGAAAATAGTTTTTTTTGGCTTGGGGCGGAGTCAAGATGGCGGAGTGAAAAGGTAACTCTCTGCCTCTCCTCCAATCTTCTCTCAAATCAACAATAAAATAAGCCTCTGAACTGATCTTCAAGTCAACAAACTCAGAAATATTTGGACACTTTTCTGAAGAACTTCATATCAGGTTTGTC
>JAJPUD010011201.1:0-56003 GCA_023553655.1 Myrmecobius fasciatus | reverse complement strand
AAAAAAAAAAACCCTAGTGATGCATCACAGCCTATTGGCTTACTTAAGCCCATCATGTACCCCGTTCATTGTCCTTTGGGACTTTTTTTTTTCAACAATGCACACACATATACATACACAATGATAATATACATATACATACACATATACATATACAAAATCTTTTGAGCCTTGGTTTTCCCACATGCAAATTTGGTTTGGTGATGTTTTTTTAATGATCTCTAACTTTCCTTCCCCCTCTAAATCCTATGAACATGCTCCAAATGTGTGTTTGAATAGTTCTTATTCTTTTTTTACAGTTGGAAAAAGAGATACTCAAAGTAAGGGAGAATTGAATTATTTCCACTCACACAGGGGGCAGGTAGTATAATCACATCTAGAAACCAATATTCCTAAGATTCACAAGATAAGATTATATCATTTTTATGAATATATAAACAGAGAATCAGAGTGGTTAGTGGAATTTCTCAAAGTAATACATTATTGAGAATGGGATTTAGAACTTGTCTTCCAACCCCAAGTTTTATGCTGTTTTTAAGTTGAAGCTGTTGTCAAGTCTCCACTAAAGATGTGTATTGTGAAAATGACTTGGACACCTGACCCCAAAGTTTCTGCTTTCATAACAATTGTATAGGCAATAATAAAAAGAATAATTTAAAAGAAGAAATATTGACTCACATTTTTAATAAATAATATTAAATGAGCAATGCTGGTACAGACATGAGAATATTTTTTCCCTAGCCATGGGTTCTTCTACATCCATTTTATATACCACCCACTAGAATTAACTTTCCTCCCCCCTCAAAAATAAAAAGAAAACAAATGTCACTTGGAAGATGCCTCAGAGATTAGTCCAACTGTTACCTGAAGTAGGAATCCCTTTTTCAGCATTCATGAAAAGTGATCAGCTACTGTATCATTGAGTACCCATCAGTGATGACTAACTTTCTCCCACTCAAGGCAGACCATTTCATTTTTGGATAACACCAATTGTTGGGAAGTTCTTTTCCCCATAAAACTGAAATCTCTGTCCATTTAACTTCCATTCTTGCTTCCAGTTTCATCTTTTGGGGTCAAGAGAAATGAATCTAATTTTTTTGGATAATAATGTTTCAAATATTTAAAGATATATGCTTTCTTCCCCATAAATAGATGAGGAAAAGATGAAGGTTTGGATGTGGAGCATAACAATTGTCATTAAATACTTGAAGGATAGATAACTTAGAAGAATAGAAAAAAAACTTTCAATTCAGGTTTTGAGGATAATAATGACAATTAATTTTTATAGAATTCAAAGAACTATGAAGCATTTTCTTTACAAGAAACCCTCAAGAGAGATTATATAACTATTTTGATTTCCATTTCATAGATGGGAAAACTAAGATTGAGAGAGTCTAGATCACTCACCCAGAATCAAATAGCTTGTAAGAAGAAAAGGTAAGTACTGGAGGGGATTTATGAATTTGTGATCCTTAAGCTCTAAGTATAGTTCTCTTTCCACTCTGAAAGCTTTTGGTGACGATATAGCTAGACAAAGACTTATAAACTCTGTTCTTTTGAGGGGGTATATATGGATTTGTGATTTCATCTGTGTGGGGGAATTCCTGTTATAGAAACCCCTTCTTTTATTTCAGATCAACAACCCATCTGTATTTTACAGTCAAGAGACCGTCAAATTTGGCAATTAAGAAATCCTTGATAACTTTGGAGAGAGAAATTTCAATTGAATAATGAGATCAGAAGTGAGACTATGAAAGATTACTGAGTGAGTGTGAGATGATGACAAAGTGAGTCTAGGCAATGAGTGTAGATAGCTTTTTCTAGAGGTGTGACTATAAAAAGGAGTAGAAATATAGGATTATGGTGAAAGGATATGGTAAGATCCCGTAAGAAATTTTTTTAAAAAATAGTATTTATTTTATTCTGAACTTAAGAAATTAAACAAGCATTTCCATGGCATAATAGAATAGAAAAAAATGATTGCACATGAAACCACAAATCTATTATGTACAATTTGCTGTTCCTTTTAAATATATAAGATTATTATGTAACTTTTTCCTTTTTTCTTCCTTCCCTCAGCTTCCCCTCCCCCCAGAGATCACCATTAGACATAAATATGTATTTGTGTATATGTTTAGGTATTTATATACATATATATGTTGATGTGTAAAATCATTCTATACATATTTCTATTTAAATATCTTCTTTTTGCCTCTAGGGCCACATTTTTAAGAATGACCTTTTAATTCCTAGCAAATTGGAAAAGTAGGTAGCTATTTACTTTTTCTTGAAATACAGAATTACCTGAGATGTGACTATTTGTTCTAGGCAAGTAAGTGTAAAGATTTTCTCCCTGATTCATTGCTTGCATTGTTCTTCCTGCTTCAGACCTCAGTAAGCACCTAGCCCAAGCCCTTCATTTTACAGATGAAGAAACTGAGGGTCAGAAAGACACAGTTCTGCCTCAAATCCATTCACTTGATTCTAGGTACAATACTCTTTCCCCTGTATCACCTTATGAGCACTGAAAATGAAATTAAGAGATGTCAGTCTGAATTCTGGTTCCAATATTTGTTAGCTAAGTGACAATGAGCAAATAAATCCCTGAAGTTATTTCAAACTCAATTTTCTCATCTGCAAAATGGGGAAAATGCTTTTTGCATTGTCAGCCTTGCAGAATTGTGAGGAAAATGCTTTGTACATCCCAAAACACTTTAGAAATGTGATATAATTGTTCTTGCTTTCTTAACAAGACTGAAAAATTCTTTAAGGTCAAAAAAATACATATTTTTTTCTTTCACAGTGCTAGATGCATAGTATGTCCTTACAGGTGATTGCATCTAACTCTTCATTTTGCAGATGAGGAAACTGAGAGATTGAGCAACTTGCCCATGGGAAAGTAGGTACTAAGAAACATGTGGGACTTTAGGAGCTTCTTAATCTACTCATTGCTCCATATGTTTTTTTTTTCTTTCTTTCTCTTTCTTTCTTTTTGCTGAGGCAATTGGGGTTAAGTGACTTGCCCAGAGTCACACAGCTAGGACGCTTTTAAGTATCTGAGACCAGATTTGAACTTAGATCCTCCTAAATTCAGGGTTAGTGCTCTATCCACTGTGCCACCTAGCTGCCCCACTGCATAAATTTTCAATGGGAGAAATAAAGATAGATTTTAAGGGGTCTATGAATTTGGATGGGAAAATAAATGACATCTTTCTTTTCACTAATCTCTGACAGAAATTTAGCATTTTCCTTTAATTTATGGATATTGGCAACAAACATTATCCCAAGAAGGAGTTCATAGGCTTCATCTGACTATCAAAGGTTCATCAAAACAAAAATACTAAAAAACTTTATACTGTGCAATTTTTGCCTAAGTATTGTTTCATGGAGAGAGAATAAAGGAAGGTGCCTATTTTCTTTTCATAGGCTCTAGCATTTATTAAGCATTTACTCTGTGTCAGGCATCTTCAACAATAGATCACTCATTAGATATTTATTAAAGACAGAGCACCTTGCTTGGTACTCAGTAAGCATTTAATAACTATTTGCTGAATTGAATTGAAATAAGACATTGAACAACATCCAGAAGAGGATTTTATATTTATACAATATTATATATCATGTTCCCAAAGACTTAGTACAGTGTAAAGTATTTTAATAGTTTAAAGCTGCACCAAGACTTTTGGGACCCTGTTAATAATAAATATGGAGCATTAGAAAGGTTCATACTTTTGTGCAAGTCATAGGTTTTCACTTAAAATGAGTATCTTCTATAACTCAAATATCTCTGATAAAACTGTATTTTTTTTTCATGACTTGTGGAGTCAAATTAGTAGAATCTCAAAATGTTATAGCTAGAAGGAACCTTATAAAACATACTGTTCTACTTCACCATTTTTCAAATAAGAATGTTGATACCTAATCTAAGGGAGTTAAGTAGAAGAACTAATGTTCATGATGACAAACCAGGTCTCTTGATGATCACTCATTCTCTTTCCATTGTTTTTCCAGTCACAAGGAGGGTACCTATACTGCTATTGCATGATTTACAGTTTTGTTTGTTGGGGACTCCTTGGTTATCTCTATGCATCCTTATTTTCTAAGCTTTAAGGGAATGATTGAGCAGTGGCCAATCCCTTAATTTGGGGCTTTGACATTGTTACTGTTTTTAAAATGATCAGAAACCAGATCCATAGACTCACGCTGGGGTGCCTTTTTGGGGACACTGAGAATCTGGCATTGCAAAAAGAAGCAAACAACACTCTGTCTATGTGGATTCTTTCTCTTCCTGCCAGGGCCAATGAGGATCTTAGATGCAGGGTCCTATTGAAGAGAACCCACAATAACACATTTTCTTCCCTGCCGCCTGGAGGGAAAACACAGAGTTAGCTGAGGCACAAGAAGAGGGTTGTTTCACTGGGAGCCAGCAGCCTGAAAATTCAGTTGAGCAGCTGAAGGAGATAAGTAGTCAAAACACCCTGGAGAACCAAGAACTATGGTGCGCTAGAGATAAAAGATAAGGAAAATGCCCAAGAAAACACACTGCTTTATTTCTCTGGATGCTGGCAACGAATGCTTTGACAATTGTTTGCAACCAGAGGCCGCAGTGGTGGGTTTTTTCTTTTTAAATAAAGAACTTATGTCAGGGAAACATAGAGTTCCCGTTGTTACAAAAGTGATAGCAAAATGAAAAGTCTTCAGTGTTAAAATGAGTGAAGGCCAGATCCCCAAACTGGCCTCTCTGTGTGCTGTTTCCCCTCCTTGGGCTTCAGTATTTTCCTTTATAAAGTGAAGGGTTGGTTTAGATTGTATCTAAATTGGGAGATAGTGCTGTGCAATGTGAAGAATATTGAATTTGGAGTTAGAACCTCTATGTTCAATTTCTAGCTCTGGAAAACTACCTGTGTGACCTCAGAGAAAGCCATTTTTCCTTTTCAGGCCTCAGTTTTTTTCCATCTATAGAATGAGGTAGTTGGACCAGATGACCTTGGATTTTTCTCTGTGCTTTCAAAATCTATAAGTCTGAGGTATAACATTAATCACCAAATTGATGGAACAAGAAATATATAATTTAAACCACCCAATCTCAAAAGAAATTGAACAAACTATAAATGAGCTTCCAAAGAAGGAAAAACCCAAGAGCCAATGAATTCACAGGTGAATTCTACCAAACATTCAATATACAATTAATTCTAATATCATATAAAATGTTTACAGAAATAGCAAAAAAAGGGGTGGAGGAATCCTACCAAATTCCTTTTATGATACAGATTTGAGGTCAAAGCAGGCATGTTTATCATTATATATTTGACCCAGAGAAAAAGAAGAAATGGGACTGTCACCCTGGCTTAAAAAGTTTGTCCCAGTGCTAATAGGTTAGACTCTTGCCTTAGAGACATAAACCTCAACTTCCTCATCTATCAAATACATAATCTATGTAAAAGTGCTTTTGGAACATTCTGATTGAATGAATAATCATCAGCTGGAGAATGGCTGAATAAGTTATGGTTTATGAAGGTAATAGAATATTATTGTTCTATAAGAAATGATGAACAAGCTGATTTTAGAAAAGTTTGGAAAGACTTACATGAACTGATGCTAAATAAAGTGAGTAGAAAACCAAAAGAACATTGTACACAGTAATAACAAGATTATGTGATGATCAACTGTGATGGAGTTGATTCTTTTCAACAATGTGGGTTATTCAAGGCAATTCTATAGACTTAGAGATGGAAAGTGTCATCCACATCCAGAGAGAGAACTATGGAGACTGAATGTGGATCAGAGCATAGTATTTTCACCTTTGTTGTTGTGTTTGTTTGTTTGTTTTCTTTATTGTGTTTTTTCTCCTTTTTGAGCTTATTTTTTCTTGCACAGCATGACAAATATGGGAATATATTTAAAGGAATTTAACCTATATTAGATTGCTTTCTGTCTTGTAAAGAAGGGTGGAGGGGAGAAAAAGAGAAAAATTTGGAACACAAGGTTTTGCAAAGGTGAATGTTGAGAACTATCTTTGCATGTATTTGAAAAAATAAAATACTATAAAAATTACTTTCTGATGTCTTCAATTCTCTGTTTTACTACTTAATATCAGTTAACTGTATAACAATTCTGACAGAAAGGGAACACAATTATTAATAGCCTCGTTTGCTTATTTGAAAGATGAGGAAACTGAGGCTTGTTGAAGACAGATTTGTTCAAAATCAGGCAGCTAATTAGTGGAAGAGATAGCATTTTAACTTTTGTTTTTCATTCATAGAACAGGTCTCCTGGTCCTACACCATTTTGAAGAATACATTTTTCTACTTCAACATTTTTAAAATTTCTGGACTAAATTCTTTTCCTGATTAATTATAATAGCTGCTACCCTGACTTGTTTCCTCCAGTCATTCTCCTTGCTATTCCAACTTCATGATTCTTTTAGTTTGCTGAATTGTTGCCCTTAAAGCATGTATCTGACCACATCTCAGGCTCCCACTCAAGAAACTCAGTGATTTCCTATTTTCTAAAGGACAAAATACAAACTCTTTTCTCTGGCTTCTGCACAGTGTCAGGCTGGTTGCAGATTCTTTCATTTTACATACAATTTTGTTGTTGTTTTTCAGCCACATGCGACCCTTTGTGACCCTATTTTGGGTTTTCTTGGCAGAGATTCTGAAGTGGTTTGCCACTTCCTTCTCTGGTAAGTGTCTGAGGCTGGATTTGAACTCGGGAAGAGGTCTTCTTTACTGAAGACCCAGTAATCTATCCATTGTATCTTTTTACATACTCTACATTCTGGTAATAAAAGGCCTATTTGGTTTTTTTCCCACATTGGAGATTCCATTTCCCATTTCTATGCCTTTACATACATTGTCTTCATTTCTGAGAATATACTTCCTCTTTTTGACTTCAACTCTTGTAATCCCAATTCCTATCAGGACTGATCAAATTTCATTTTCCTTATGAGACCTTCCTGATTTCTTCAGTTGTTATTACTTTCCTCCATCTCTACCATGGAAATTAATTTTCATTTACTTCTATATTAATTTTGTTTCCCTTCATTCACAATAATAATAATAATATTAGCAATAATAATAATAGCTTATGTTAGGGGGTGGTCTATAAAAACTCAGGACTTAATAACAGAAAAGAAATGACAACAATAAAGCTAAATCTAAAAGATATTGTTATGTCTGGAGATTTCCTTATGAGATGTAAATTAGTTCCTTCAATAAGTTAGTAAAGAAACAACTTGATAGAAAGAAGAATGATAAACTACTTTTCTGGATGATGTTGCCTTTAAAGTCAGTTCACTGAATTCAGGATAAAAATTCCTTATACTCATGCTCAAGGATTATGGTGATCAGGGTTATTCAATCACTGTTTCCTCATCACTCCATTACTGAAACGTGGCTCCGATGGGATTTTTCTATTATAAATGCTTCTTTTTCACTCTGAGAAGTAGCATGAAAGGATCAGTAATACCTTATCTTTGGCTCTGAAGCTCCAGCCAGATATGACACTTCTGGCAAAACACATCAGAGTTTTAACTATTTCTATCTCTTTTCTGGAAATGCTCCTCCTTGGGTACCTTCTCAGTTATATTCTCAATAAGTACAAAATAGACGTTTAAAACAAAACAAAAAAATACAATAAATATCCAACCCTCTGCCTCTGTGCCCAGAGGGAAAGCTTTCATGTTCCTATGAAAGGAATTCAGGGGGAGAAATGAGATATAGGATTGCCACCTTAAGGGTCTTTAGCCTGCAGTTTCAGCAGCACAGCTTTCCTTCCATTATATCTCATGCACAATTAGCCCAAGCAGTCTCATTTTAAGAGTGCTTTTTTTGGTGACAATTCCTTTTACCTTCCCTTAGTTCCATGTAGCTTTTTAAGATTTCCCTTTCTCAGGTTCCGTTCTTCTGCTTATCTCCACAAGCTTTCTTAGTCTCTCTTCTGGACAATAAAAGATTATCTAGAGACATGACTTATAATTCTTCATCCCACCGTTTGGTTTCCCTTCTGATTCATTCAAGGAACTAATTTGCAAATAATAAAGAGATAATTTATCTATCTCTGCATCTTTTATGGTTAGTTTAATACCTTATTGCCATCCATTTTTCTGTTATTAGATTCTAGACTTTCCACTATACTAACATTTGATGAGTTTTTTTTTTTACATGTATTATTTCATTTGAGGATCAAGATGGTTTCCTTTTTGTTTTGTTATCTCAAGTAGTTAGCATAGTGTCTTAATACATCATAGACATTATGTTTGTAGAAGAAATGAATAAGTGAATGATATTTTACTACCCAATATATTTAGACATGAGAATTGCAATATTATCTCATGAAATACATAAGCACATCAAGCAGCCTCTCTAGTTTTACTCTCTTCAAGATTCATCCCAGCATTTAGATATTCTGTTCTTCATCCTTGCCTTTTGGATTATGCTGCTATCTCTAGTTTAAATTATATATGATGATAAAGATCATCCTCAGCTCAACTAAAATCATTATCACAATACACTATCTTAGGGGTAGCTAGATGGTGCCGTAGATAGCATACCAGTGCTGGAATCAGGAGAACCTGTGTTCAAATCCGATCTCAGACACTTAACACTTACAAACTTTATTACCCAATTGCTGAACCAAAAAAATACAATACATTATACTAAAACTTTGAACAAAATCAAGATTCATCATATATACATAGCATAGTTTTTTAAAATGATAATGGGAAAGTAATGAGGATGAATGGTTAAATTAATTACTTAGTCCTCACATTCTGTTGATTATAGAGTCATGTATATCTGCTTCAAAACTGTGGCTCTGACATCTCTAGTTATATAATCATGAGGAAGTAACTTAAATTCTCTGATCATTTGTTTCCTTATCTGAAAAAGTGGGATCAATGTATTTGCACTATTAAAAGTAGGAAGCAGCTCTTTCCTTTCTGAACTCTTGTCCTGCAGCTGGCAACATGGTTAAATATATCAAGAAGGTTGGAATTGTTGGTAAATATGGAGTACATAATGGTGAATTTCTCAGAAAAATGGTGAAGAAAATTGAAATTATCCAGCATTTCGTAAATATTTTCTTCTTTTTTGGCAAGGCCACAATAAAGTGATGATCTGTGGGTACAGGCCATTATGAATCCTTTATGAAAACAGTAACTTGTGGTACATGGACCTACCTTATTATCTCTGCAGTCAGAATCAAAACTGCCATTAGAACACTAAAGGAATTGAAAGAAATTTTTAATACCAAATATCAGTAACTCACCATCCAACAATAAATGGGTTAATTTGTGGAATAATAATAATAAAGCTTGAAGCAGTTATCAATGATGTGAATAAAGGCACAGATGATATGCTCATCATATTTCCAGATAGCTTTAAATCTGGAGGGATAACAAACACTCTGAATGAGGGAATTTGGAACCAAAAAATGGGATTTTACTAGGCCAGAATGGAAGAGTAATTTTAATCATATGCAATTGGACAGAGATAAATTTAAAGTTGTAATAAAGGGGGTAGCAAAATTTAAAAAAATACAAGATGAGAGAGGAAGGACTTTGTGAAAAGTCCTTTTGTGAAAGGAAGTTTGTGTGAAAATAATCTGAGTTTACCTTGAGTGAATACAAACATATTATGAAGATGATTGTCTAGAATCATATAATGTATGTCCAAGGCAGGACCTGAACGCAGGCCTTTATGACTTTGAGGCCAGCTCTCTAACCTATTTTGCTGCATTGTTTCTCATTATGCTATTAAAAGAGAGGCAAAACATGTATAAAGAAACAATGGTCTAGAGCCATTCCTTTCACTCCTTTTACTTTTATTCACTTCTCTGAATTGTGCAACATAGTTTCTGACATTATCACTCAACTGAAGCTTTTCTCTCCAAAGTTATCAATGGTCTCAGAATTGTCAGATGTCTTGACTTTTTCTCAGTTCTTATCCTTTTAGGTCTGTGAGAGACAGCTGAAACTGCTGATCACCTTTCCCTACCTGGAATACACCCTTTTCTGGGTTTTTATTACATTACTTGTAATGACCCTTCTTCTAGCTGTCTGACCATTCCTCAGTCACTATTACTTTCATCATCCATATTATGCCCTATCACTATTGTCATTACCCCAAGGCTATACTGTACCCTTTAAATTTTTTTTTACTCTTTATATCTTCTTACTGAATGATCTCATGATTTTCTATGAGTTTAATTATCATCTTTATTCAAATAACTATAGATTTTGACCCCTAAGATGAAGATCTTCTGACTTCCTGTCAAAGAACTTCAACTTTCTATTGGATATTCCAGTACTGACATTAACATTTGGTGATCAACATTTCCAAAACTAACCCCATTACTTTCCCCCCTAAAACCAAATGTCTTCCAAACTTTTCTATTTCTATATAGTAGGGTTTCATAAGCTTTTTCCATTTGAGATCCTTTTTTTCCCTGAGAAATTTTTATGTGATATAAGGTATGTGTAAAATAGGCATATAAATGTTTACTGATTTTTTTTTTACTGATTTTGCTGATTTATTGGTTTTTTTTTACTGACAATAAATTATAATTTTGTGACCTCCAAATTCAGTTATGCAATGACCCACAATTTAAGAAGCTTTGCTCTAGAGGTCAGTGTTACCCATCTTGCTAACCAGGCAAACTTGGCATTACCCATGATTCACATTTTTCCTTAGATTTCATATTTAATAATTTATCAAGTCTTGTCAATTCTACTTCCATAGTAGTTCTCTACTCCTATGGCTACCACCTTAGCTCAGGCCTTTATTACCTCTTGTGTGAATAATCCATTATTCTTCTAATTTGTTCCCTACTTTAAGTGTTTCATTTCTCTAGTTGATCTTGCTTGTAGCTATGAAAGCAATTTTTTTAAAGAGCAACTCTATGTCACTTCCTTACTTAATAAGCTCCAAAGGCTCCATATTGCCATAGATCAAATATAAGTACTTTTATTTATCTATTAAAACTCTTCCTAAGTTAGCTCCAAATTACCTTTGAATCTTATTTTATATTATTTCCCTTCTAGAATGCTAGTTTATCTCCCTAGCTCTTCTTCACACATGATGCTCTGTTTCCTGTCTCTGCATCTTTGCTCTAGATATCTCCCATCATGCCTAGAATGTACTACTTCATTTCTACCTCTCATCTATATCTTGTTTCTATATCTATATATCTCTATCTTGTTTTTTTTCCCCAAATTTTGCCCAAACACTGCCTTCTACAGAAAGCCTTTGCCTTCTTTTCTTCTGTGCCTACATATCTCTACCTAAATACATTTTATATTTATTTTGTATATATTTTGCATTATATATTTGTATACACATTGTTTATTTAATAAATGAAATATTATTGAAGGCAAGTACTGGGCAAGATACTTGTCTGTGTTTGTGTGTGTATGTGTGTGTGTGTGCACATGGTTGTATATCCCTAGTACTTAGTAGCCTAGCAGTGTGACAGTGATATAATTGACACTTTATAAATACTTGCTGCCAGTAAATAGTTATGTTGTGCTATGCACTGCTTGGACCACATCAGGAGTATTATGCAGTGCTTGCTTTAAGCACTAATAATTTAAAGGAAGGAAAACTAGGAAACTGAAGAATATCAAAATCATCTCAAGGTCAGGAGAAAAGATGATTTGAATGGAGATGTACATAACTATTTTCAAGTACCTGAAGTGATGCAATGTGGAAGAAAGATTAGAGGTTTTTTTTTTTTTTTTTTTTTTTTACCTCAGAAGTAAGAATTGGAAGCAATGTGTAAATATTTTAGAGGGTCAGAGTAGACCTCTGGATCAACAGAGGTCTTGCTACTTGCTACTTAGTTGATGGACAAAAGCTTGGTTTGGCTACCATGTAGTTTTCTTTTCAATTTATGGAATAAAAAAGCATTTCCATATTTTTTAGATATGATTTATAAAGATTTTCATATTCAGGAATAGATTGGATTTTAAGTTTTCTAGGATTTTGTGAAATTTTGTCTACTTGATTCATTTCAAGCATAATTACATCTCTCACTTCTCTGAATTATGACCAAATCTCAATCATTTTTAGATTCCTTTGCTTTATGTAAAGTCTTCTTTTTTCAGTTTTATAATCATCTATGATCATGAAAATTTTCCAATGCCTTGATATAATATTTAAATGATCCTAGTTTATGGAAGACTAAAGCCAGCTTAGCACAAATTCAGTTGTTCCTTCTCCAAGCCAAACTATTCTTTTTATGGTTACCCATTCATTTATATTTCATGTCTTTATCTCCATATCTTTGCAATCAATCAAGCATTTATTAAACATTTTCCAGATTGTGCTAAATGCTTGTAATGCATAAAAAGAAACAGTTCCTGCTCTAAGTAGCTTACATTGTAAATGCAGGGACTATACATTCATATATAGGAATATAGATGATTACATACAAAGCAGATACAAAGTAATATTGGAAAGGAAGACACTAGAAAATGGGGGAAACAGGAATGACCTGATAAAGGCAACATTTAAACTGAGCCCTCAAGGAAATCAGGAATTCTAAGAGGTGGAGGTAAGGAAGGAGAACATTTTATGAGTGTGGTACTGACAGTATAATGACATAGGTGGTAGATGAAGTGTCATGGATGAGAAATAGGAAATGAGCCATTATGGCTAGACCACAGAGTAGATAGAGGAGAGTAAGAAAACTGGAAAGATAGAAAAAGGTCAAGTTGTAAAAAAACTTTAAATACTTTATGGAGTAATTTATTAAGGAGGAAGCTGAGAAGGTGAGTTTTGCAAATTAGGAAAATCATTTTGTCAGTTGCCTGGAGAATGAGTTGAAGTAGATGGAGTTTTGAATTAGAAAGTTATTATAATAATCCAGGAAAGAGGTGTTGAGGGCTGCCACAAGAATAGAAAAAAAGGGATATACTTCAGAAAGTTTATTTTACATTATTATATTATTTTACACAACATGACATTATATTACATTATATATTATATTATATCATATTGTACAATATTATATTATATTATATAATTTTTGTTGTAGACCTAATAGGGGAAGATTTGGCCACTGATTGGGTATGTACGGTAAGTGAAAAAGAGGAGTAGAGGGTTATATCAAGAATGTTATTTTATGTGATTGGGAAGGTGGTGGTATCATAGATATTGATAGGAAGTCAAGAATTCAGGTGTTTTTGGAGGTTAGGGGAGAAATGAGTTCTGCTTTGGATATGTTGATTTTGAAATGCCTATGGGATTTCAAGTTCAAAATATCTAATAGACTATATACAATGTAGCACTAGAGTTCAGGAGAGAAACTAGGATTGAATATATGGAGTTTGGTGCCCTATATTTTCTCTTACCTCTTTTATAATCCCTAGATTTCTTTGAAGGTCAGCTTCCACTTGAGGCCTTCTCCCCATCTCCTTACTCCCAAATTACATTGACTTTCTATATATTTTGTATTTATTTAGCTGTATACATTCCTTTAGCCCTCCCCCATGAAAGTTTTATGAGTCATGTGACAATAACTTCAGAAAAAGGTTTTGAAAATTTCTCCAAACCACAAACCTCAAAAAAGAAAAAAAAAAGGGAATTATGCACAAGATATAGAGTAATTGCAGCTGAATCCACAAGATAAGAAGACAGTACCCCCATTTAAGATTAAAAACATCAGGAATTGCCACCAGAGAGCCTCAATACTTGAGCTCCCATTCATCACCCTTAATTCCTATGGGGGACTTCCTCCTCGAAGATTCAGTCAGTACAATGTCTAGTACTTAGCAGTTAGTTAATAAATGCTCATGGTACTAAAGATCAAGGAACTAAAGATTCTACTAAGAATAAGGGGAGGGAAGAGGGAAAGTCTGGCTAGGGACCAGGTGGTGGACTGTATATCTAAAGCCTGTAAGTAAAGATCTTAGAATAAGAGATTTAGAGCTGTGAGAGACCTCTGCTGCCATACCCTTGAAGCCCTATTTTACAGGTGAGAAACTGAAACTCTGGATGGTCAAATGTCCAAAGTCATACTGGAAGTACATAGCAGGGCTAGGATTTGAATCCAAGTACTCTGACTCTAAATCTGTTTCCCTTTCCACTTTAATATTCTGCCTTCTCCGGGGATGTTCATCACTAGAAAAAATGGACTTTGGGTGTTGATTTCTTTCTTTCTTTTTTTAAAACCCACAGTAATTCACTAAACTGCCTGCTAACCCATAGAAAAATTTTGAGCAGCTTCAGTGAATGGAGTATTGCCCAATGAAGGGAAATCATTGATCCTTGAAGCTTTTTTTAAAAAAAAGTGACTATTAAGTACTCACTGGTGTGTCTATTTCATTGCTTTAACCCCTGGGATTATTTCTTTGTTGACTACACCAGGGGTCTTTCTGATGTGCTCTGCTCTTTGAAGGAGCTGTACAGAGACTGGGATGCTTCAACATTTTGTACCCAGGGTTCTTAAGGGGCTAGTTGTAAATTGTTTCTCTTCCCTTCCTCCTTCTTACAAAATAAATCATTGAAACCTGACCTGTTGTCCCCTTGGTCTTTGATTCTCACTGCATTCTTACTGGATTAAGGGTTTCTAGTTTCCTGGAAGGAATAAAATACAGCTAACGAAGTGGGGGGTGGGGAGAAAGAGGTCTCAGTAAACTCTGTAATGGGAGCTTTTATGTGATATATTTTCACCTCATTTAGCTTTTATTTTATTGTGATTCTTTCATCTGCAAGAGCCCAATGGATAAGAGGACAGTAGGAATTGGAAGACTTCTAGAACCTGGAAATAAAAGCAGAGATCAAGAACTATGTTTGCTTACCTCAATTAAAAAAATGCAAAAATGAATACACACACATACACACAGATCAAAAAAAAAAAAACCCAAACAATGAAAACAGAAGGATTGAAACTATTTTCTTCTGGATGCATCAACTCTGTAAAATACAATAATGCCTCATTCATAAAGTGCTTTACAATTAACAAAATTATTTCCAAACAACTACCTTGTGAGAAAGGTAATCCAAGTATTTTAAGCTAAGTATTCAGATTTTCTTTGTGGGCAGGGAAAATTCTGAGACCCAGATGCATGGACTTCTGGGAATTGTAGTTCCAGTTGGCTCTCTTCATCTCTCAGTCTCTGTCTCCTTTCTCTACCTCCTGAGTTAAAGTTCATTTTGGATTTTGATGATAAGCAGGCCATGGCTGGAGGAGGTCTAGTGGTTAGTGATTTAGAGACACTCCAAGGGCACTTTGCATAGCTTCTTAAATTGTAGTGTTAATGAGTTCGTACCATGCTCCCTCCCTTATACCCTTGGGGGTCTATCTATTTAAGTCCACTGAGCAGGGATGAGTTCAAGTCAAGAACGGTTAAAAGACACTGGAAATTTAACTCCTAATTTTTCTGTACTTTCAGTTGACAATATCTCAGTGTCTTTAAGCTCTTTCTAATTTTTGATTTTATCCTCATATAAAATTATAAATCCTCTATCTTTTAATGAATTGCATAAGGATGCATTGTAATGGAAAAAACTAATGTATAACTTGGTATATACAGAATAAAAAAAGATAGAAGTTTGAATCTTAGTTTCAAGCAGCTAGAGTATCCCAGATTTGGTAGACTCTGAGCTGTAATTATGAGAGAACCTTATGGTTTAGGTCTTTTAGAAAAATAATAACACTTGGAAGTTTCTAAATTGCAAAGCTAGATTAATCATGTGATTCAGGAAAGTTCAGGTATAATGTTCAGTAAACAGGTGTCTCAGTGAATTATCTGACCTAAGGAGGGAGAGCGAGAGTAAAAATCTGTGCTAATGGAAGGTCACTCCAACTGAGCCATCTAGTTGAAAGAGAAAGGCTTGGTTTGGTTATTGAAGTTTAGAAGAGATGACCAAACCCCAAATTCCAAAAGTGGGAGCTATTCTTTCACCTCAGTAGGTAGCATTACCTGTTGGTTATCCAAGAATTTGAGGCGGTGACTGGACCTTTACCAATTCCTGATGAAGAAGCTCCATAACAGTTGATGTCTTTTTTTTTTTTTGTAATAATCATTTAGAACCTCTTAGAAAACTAGGAAATTAAATAACTTGTCCAGGCTTACATGGTCAGTATGTGTTAAAGATGGGATTTGACCTTAGGTATCTCTGGATTCAAAGCAGCTTTTTAAGCTTTGAAGTTGCACACTATGCAACCTCACAATGTACATATCATTCTTCCATCCCATTTCACAGATGAAGAAGCTAAGGCTCAGAATAGTTGATGACTTCTAGGTATGATGATTTTTATCTCCAGGAATATGGATGAGTGGGAACAATATGGCAGAAATCACATAGGTAGAAATGAGGAACAGGAGACTTTTAGGTTAAAGTTCCCAGGCTAATACTATCTCTGCTAGGCTAAACTAGCTCTCCAATATGCCACTGAAAAAAATAAATGGGTGGTTCTGAGAATCCAGTCATCCAGATTTATTAGAATAAACCAGGCAATTACAATGTTAATTCACTCACTTATTTATTGCTTACTAGCTTCCAAGAAGCTAATATTTATTATTTTGCATAATTAATATGACATGGTTTTGTGTTAACCATAGAATCATAGATAAGATTAAGCTCCCAACCTTAGTGAGCTTTCAGTACTCGAAGTGAAATATTGCTTTTGTTGTTCAGTTGTGTCCAACTCATTGTAAGCCTCTCTTGGCAAAGGTACTGGAGTGGTTTGCCATTTCTTCTCCAGTTCATTTTATACATGAGTAAACTGAGGCAAACAGGGTTAAGTAATTTGCCCAGGGTCACATGACTAGTAAGTTTCTGAGGCTGGATTTGAACTCAGGAAGATGAGTTTTCCTGACTTCAGGATTGATACTTTTATCTACTATGCCATTAAATTGCAGAGAAGTAGAATAAGATGTATACATAACTAGAATATGAGACAGTAAGTACAACAAATGGTATAAAAAGAAGGTTGTTTGCTCTGACAGACAACTGGATTTCCGTAGTGTAATCAACCTGGAGTTAGATTTGACTGATGATACTTAGTAGCTGTGTGACCAGGGTTGTTACTTATTTTTCCTAAGCCTTAGCTTCTTCATCTGTAAAGTATAAGTTATAATATTTGTTGTGAGGCTTTCATGATGTAATGTTGCAAAACTCTTTGAAAACTTTAAAGAACCATAGAAATATAGGTTTTTTTGCTCTGAAAGAGAGACCATTTCTGTCCAGAGGAATGATGGAAGTTCCCATAGGAAAGACGGAAAGCATTTCATTTAGGTTTTAATAGCTGGAAGAATTTTGACAGAAAAATGAATTTCAATAGTTGTAAATTCTGGGGGGGGGAGTAGAGGAGCAGAGATAATGAAAGAAGGATAAAGCAGATTTTCTTAGATAAAACTAAGAGTGACTGAGGGTAGTTACATGAATTGTCTTAGGTCATAGAGTCGGTAATAAAACAACCAAGTTCTCCCGACTTCCAGTCTAGCATCCTTTTTCTCATAGCACATCACCTCTCTGTGAATTCAGGAAAAAATAACTATTGGATGAAATGTAGGATATGTGCAAGGGATCATTGCGAGATAAAGCAGGCAAGATCTCAGAGAAAATAGCAATTTTAAAAAACAATCCCTGGAAAATTATCCTTTGGGTGTTGGGAGTATTTGTCTGCACTAAACTACTTATAGTTTTTTTTTATTAAAGCTTTTAATTTTTAAAACATATACATAGGTAATTTTCAACATTCACCTTTGCAAAACCTTGTGTTCCAAAATTTTTTTTTCCTTCCCTTCCCCTCACCTCCTCCCCTAGATGGCAAGTGACCCAATATATTAAACATGTGCAATTCTTCTATTCATATTTCTATAATTATCATGCTGCACAAGAAAAGTCAGATCAAAAAGGGAAAAAAATAAGAAAAAACAAAATGCAAGGAAACAAACAATGAACAAAGTGAAAATACTATATCATGATCCACATTCAGTCCCCACAGTCCTCTTTGTAGGTGTAGATGGCTTTCTTCATCACAAGACCATTGGAACTGGCCTGAACTATCTCACTGTTGAAAAGAACCTGTTGGTCAGAATTGATCATCATATAATCTTGCTGTTGCTATGTATGGTATTTTCTTGGTTCTACTCACTTCACTTCGTGTCAGTTCATGTAAGTCTCTCCAGGTCTCTCTGAAATCATCCTGCTGATCTATAAGAACAATAGTATTTCATAACATTCACATACCATAACTTATTCGGCCATTTTCCAACTAATGGGTAGCCACTCAGTTTCCAGTTTCTTGCCACAAACATTTTTATCCATTTGGGTCCTTTTCCCTTTTTTAATGATCTATTTAGGATATAAGTGTAGTAGAGACACCCCTGGATCAAAGGATATGCACTGTTTGATAGCTCTTTAGGAATAGTTCTGAATTGGTCTCCAGAATGGTTGGATTAGTTGACAATTCCATCAACTGTGTATTAGTGTGCCAGTTTTTCTACATCCCCTCCAACATTTATCATTATCTTTTCCTGTTATTTTAGCCAATCTGAGAGTTGTGTAAACTACTTTTAGTTGAAATAGTGTTCTAATAAAGAGATATTCTGATTTTTCTTCTATTACTTTGAGGATAGAAAAATGAATAGAAATGTAGGTAAAATTGTTCTAATTTCAAGGATGATTATTATCATCATCACTATTATCACTACCACCATCATCAGAGAGAGCAAGTGTCATATAATGTAACATTTCTCTGTAGTAATGGCTCCCATTCTGCTAGGATTTGTGGTTGGAAGGACTGAGTGGGAATTCCAGTTTTTAGAGTATTTCCTGTGTGACTATGAGTAAATCATTTCCTCTCTCTGGACCTCCGTTTCCTTATCTGTACAATGAGGGGATTGGATGATCACAGAATCACAGAATTTGAGAGCTGGAAGGAACTGCCATCTCATCCAACCTAAACATGAAAAAAATTCCTATTATAACACACTTGAAAATTGGTTGTCTAATTAAAGAATCTTGAAAGAAGGTCTGTAGACTACATCAGTTCATTCTACTTTTGGACATTTTAATTATTTTTATGTTTTTCCTGACATGGAATCTAAATTGGGCTCTTTGTAACTTCTACTCATGACTCCTAAAAATCGTCTGGAACCAAACTAATCAAGGGTAATTCTCTAACTTGTTGTCATTCTGTCATTTTTCAGTCATGTCCACTTTTTTGCCACCTCAATTTGTGATTTTCTTGACAAAGATACCGAAATAGCTTGTCATTTCCTTCTCTAGCTCTTTTATAGATAAGGAAATTGAGGCAAGCAAGGTTAAATGACTTGCCCAGGGTCATACTGCTAGTAAGTTTCTGAAACTGATATTGAACTCAGGTCTTCCTGACTCTATTCCTGACATCCTATCCAGTGTGTCACCTAACTGTCCTCAACAAGAGGGTTCTTCAAAAGTTTGAAGATAGCTACCATGTAGTTTGCTCAGAAATTCTTTGCAATTTCCTATTGCCTACTGAATGATTTTATAGGTCCATTGTTTTGTGTTCAAAGCCTTCTGTGATCTCGCATTACTTTAGCTAACAAACTTTATTTTATGTTATTCCCAACCAAACTGAAATTCATAAACCCACCCTGTACATGTCTGTCTCTGTGCCTTTTTCTGTATTGCTCCCAATGCCTGCCAAGAATTCCTTTCCAATCTTCCAAGTTTGACATAAATTTATGTTGTCTTTAAAAAACAGAAAGATAGAATTTGAATCTGGACTTCCTGACTCCAATTTAATTTTATAATTCTACATCCTTATTTTATACCATCTCATAAATGTATATCCGAATATACATGGATATATCCATATATTTCACATATATACACATGTCTATCTACATATAATATGTATATTTATACATACAAATATAATCAGATTGGTGCTGAATTATTACCTTTATAATTAACTGAAAAAATGGTGACATTTGTAGTAACATCTATGAAGAAAAAAAGTTAATCAGATTAAAATAAAGACAGGTATTTAGTAACATTTGCTTTTCCTTTCTGTGATTGTAATTGAAACATAAAATAGTGAGGTTGGTAGAAAATTAGTCTGGGAAATTTCCTTAATATGAATGGTTTACTATTTACCTAAAGGAGACTTAACTCTCCAGGAAATCAAAGCCCAGGATATAGTTTTGTGCACATCATAGAATTTCAGGACTGGAAAAATCCTCTGACATCATCACAATCCAATCCATCCATAAACAACAGCTTCTCTGCATTAGACCTCACAAAGTGGTCACCATAGCTTTATTGGCAGATCTCTCACAAGAGGAAACTCATGAGTCTTTGAGGTAGCCCATTCCACTTTTAGATGGCTCTTTAATTTGAGCTGGATCTTTGCCAGTCATCTTGACTCTTGTCTTCCCTTTTGACTCTGGAGGAGAGAATGAGGCAAATGGCTTTGTATAATTCTCCCTCTCTTAAATTCAATTCATGCACAAGTCAAGACATCACTCTCATGATAATTGATCCTCTTTGACAACAAAGGTCAAACAATCACCACCACCACAATACATTTGTTAAAAAAAAGTTTTTCTCTCTTGTAAGCTAAATTGGTTTCAAAGATTGCCTTTCTTCCACCATCATTGGTTACTTCTAATTCTGTCCTCTAAACCCAAACACAATGTATCAAAGTTCATCTCCATGTAAACAACTCTTCAGGAAATTAGAATTCTAGGTAGTGTTGTGCTGTGTCTGATCTCAGATAGTCTCAAGGTTTTTGGGCTTCAGAATGAAGCATTTTAAAACAGTAGCTGCCAACATTTTCTAGTTTTAGGATTTCTTTATAAAGCCAAAAACATTTCTCAGACTTCTAACCTCATTGAAATAATACTTTTAATAACTGTTGATCGAGAAAATTTTGATGATACAAAGCTGCCATGAATTAAATGATTGCAATTGGATTTAAACTTGATTGAGCATAATGACAGCTGCATATATTTGAAAAATAATAATGCATATATTTGAAAATATTCTTTATCCAGGTGATAGAAAATATGACTATTCTTTTACAGGCTGTTATAATTTTCATTTTGCTGAATAACGATAGCTTATGTTTCCATAGCTATTAAGGTTTGCAATGTTCTTTACACAAAGAACGAACTAGGTAGTAAAATGCAGCTGTTTGCCTCAGTTTCCTCATCTATAAAGTGAGCTAGAAATGAAATAACAAATCTCTCCAGTGTCTTGCCAACAAAATTTCAAATGTGGTCATGAAGGCTCAGAAATTGCTGAAATGATTGAACAACTGAAATGATTAGAGTGCTAGGCTTGATTTGAATCTTGGCTTATATAACAATATCAACAACAACATCTATTGCCCCTTAGAGTCTGTGGCCAATATGTGGGAAGAAATGATTTTAAGAACTATATAGTTGTTGCCAATATGGACCATGGTATGAACTTATCCTAGACATTTCATTCTTATTTAGGACTCAGGCAAAGGTTCACTGCCTTCAAATAGAGACTGTACAGAATTGTGCTGGTGAATAGATCATAGATCTGGAATCAGAAGAACCAGACAGTTGTCTAGTGCAAGGGAAGACTGCTGGTATGGAAGTCAAAGGATATGGGCTCAAATTCTAGCCCAGATACTTGTTAAATGCATGAACTTGGGCAATTCATGTCACTTCCAAGGGCTTCTATTTCTTTATCTGGAAAATGAAAGCTTGACCAGATGATGTCTAAGACCTCCTTGAAATTCTATATCCTATGACCTATATATTTGATTTCCCCATATTGATTGTGTGATCATGAGTAAGTAACTTTCTCTATCTGAGGCTCAGTTCCTCATCTATAAAATGGGTATAATAATTGCAATCCTCCCTCCCAGGTGGATTTGCTATAAGAATTATGTAGGTTAATGAATGTGCTTCAAAACATTGAGGAAAAAAAGCTATTCAAATACAAATATTTATTATTATTTTTGTTGTTATAATAATATTTAGCCATTGAGAGTAAGGGAATGTTTTGTTCTTTGTATATCTGCTATTTAGAGGAGAACTTGGCACAGAGTAGGTACTAAATAAAAGTGTGTAAATTTATTATTTTAATCTTTGGTAGAGTTCTAGACCCTTTTATTGTATTTTTTTCGAGAAGTTCTTTTCTCTGTGCTTTGCCAGAATTCCCAGTAGGGAGCAGCAAAAGCCCACATTAAAGTCATTGGTGTTTCCATGTTATTTACTACAATTTCAATTCAATTCCATGATAATTTTTTTTATTTTAGAGTTGATTTCATTGATATTTTTCCTTATATCACTTTAATTTGTCCCTATCTCTCTCCTCTTCCCCACTGCTAGGGAACTATTCTTTATAACAAAGAATTTTTTTTTAAATGGAGCAAGGAGAAAAATGTCCAGGAAACCTAGTTGACATAAGGTAAAAGTCTAATGTCCCATGCAATATTACACAACTAAAAGGCATTGAGGGAAGAGAAGAAGGGGCCTTTTCTTATATTTTATTTGGGGCCAACATCAGTCATTAACATTTAGCAACATTCACTTTTGATAGTCCTATTGCTATCCTTTCTATTTATATTATTATAATGTGTACATTGTTTTCATTATTGTAATTGTGTATGTTGTTTTTCTGGCTCTGCTTAATTTATTTTATCAGTTTATATATCTTTCCATGTTTTAATTGTCAAGGTTATTAGCTCTTATGTGGCAATGATATTCCATTATATCTTATTCATCACAATTTATTAAGCCACCCCAATAAGCAGACATTATACTTTTTTCCAGTTCTTTTTTCTTATTTTTTAAACACTAAAAAGTACTACTAAAAATAATGCATATTCCAAAATTACTAATGCTATTCTCACTTTTGGGACATTGAATTTATGAATCTTTTCTTATGTCATTGACCTTGGAATATATGCCTTTAAATCAAAGGGCTTGTAGAGTTTAGTAAGTATATTTGTATAATTCCAATTGCTTCTACAAATGATTGTACTATTTTGAGAAATGAATAAGTTCCACTTGATCAGTTACCAATAAAATGATTGGAAATGTTTGGAGATTCTAATAGGAAAATCAGTAGAGTTGGAATCAAAAAAGCTGAATTTCACACCACTAACATGATCTTGTGATCTTGAGCAAGTAACTTCTTTTCTTTGACGTTCAGTTTCCTCATCTGTCCATGAGGAAAACAATACTTGCTTGACCTTCACAGGCATTTTAGCACAAGGGAAAGAAAATTGAGTTCACAATCAGCACATATGGGATTGAATCCTAGATCATTAAGTAAGTGAATTTTAGACTGTCACTATTCTTTGGGCCCAGTTTCTTCACAAGAAAAATGAGGTGGTTGGATTAGTTATTTTCTAAATCCCTTCCAATTATAGCCCTCATGTGTATGAGAAATCAGAAAATTCTTGTAAAGCCATCAGTATTATATCTTAAGGTTATATAGAAACATAAGCTATTAGTATTATGTGCTACTCTGTGAAAAGGGCAGAAGTCAAAATGAAGTAGAAAACTTGAGATAAAATGATGAGATTTACTTGATCTCAACAATATATGAATCTTTCATGGAATCCCTAGCAAGCAATTAGTAACTATGTAAGAGCCTCTCAGTTGATTTCCTCCATTTTTGCTATGGGTTGACGATGTACTAAAAGAGTGCCATTCATAAGTGACGTGAAACATTTTTTTTTATTCATTAAAAGCTTCATTTAATGAAATGGTATTAATATTCAGCATTTAGGTGGCATAATGGATAGAGTTCTGGGCCTGGAGTAGGGAAGACTCATCTTCCCAAGTTCAAATCTGGCTTCAGACATTTATTAGCTGTGTGACCCTGGCAAGTAAGGAAATGGTAAATCCATTTTTGGGGGGCCAAGAAAACCCTAAATCAGGTCAGGAAAAGTTGGACATGACTGAAGCAATGAAACAACATCAATACTCATCCATTTCTACATAAGAAACTTGATGCAACAGTTTTTTCTAAGTTACTTCTTTCTTTTATTAGATTTGTCCATATGATTTTTTTCATTGAATTAATAAAAATTATCCATCTAATTTTGTGTGGTTCTATTATTTTTTGTTTAGAATGAACTTTTCACCAATCTTTAAATATAAAAAGCATTTTACTCCTTGTTTCTTTAATTTTTTATATCCATTTGAAGTTTATCTTGATATGTTGTATGAGATGTTGGTTTAAACATAATCCAGACTGACACCAGTAACCACCATTTTTTTCCAGTTTTCTTTGGGACAATTATCTGTCTCTATCTCTGTCTCTGTTTCTCTGTCTCTCTCTCACTTTGTCTTTCTGTCTCTGTCTCTGTCTGTCTCTGTCTCTGTCTCTCTCTTTCTGTCCCCTCACCATTACTAAGCTATTTTAATGATTTCTACTGTGTAGTGCCGCTTGAGATATGGTACTCCTAGATCCTCTTCATTCTCACTTTACAAAATATTCTTTTGATAATTTGATTGGTATAGCATTGAATAAGTAAATTAATTTAGTATAATAATTTTTATTATGTTGACTTAACCTTCCTATTAGCAATTAATATTTCTCTAATTATGTAGTTCATTCATGCACTGGCAAGCCCAATTTGATCACAGATTATCAGACTCAGAGAGGAATTTTCAATTTTATCTGCTCCAACTCCTTCATTTTATGCATGAGGAAACTGAGGACCAGGGAGAAATGCTTTGCTAGGTCTCCTGATTATCAAGGATTCACCAAGGATTCCTTCTTCCTCTATCACTGGGAACATTTGGCAGCCTCTCCATTCTCAAAAAGTATTGAAAGTTCCCAATTCAATCTATTAATCTAATATATTGGATTATCTGTGAGGTTTCATGTCTTAAGTGATTTTTATATTCCCCTCTATTCCAATACCTTAAACAGAGTTTGAATTTAGTGAGCAAGAGGTCACTTAATAGTTGTTAATATGAAGCAGGTCAAACTCTCCCCAGTCTTTAGGAGGTGCTTTCATTTGTGGCTATGACAAATTAACAAAAAAAAAATCACTTGAATGGCCATTCTTAAGGTGATGAAGGTCTTCTAACAAATTAGGTTGATCCTTGAATATCAACCATCCAGAAGGTATAACTAGGGATTTCTTCATTTAAGAATCTAAGACACAAATACTATTCATGTGGGGGTCTTGCTCATATCAATGACAATTCAACCCCAGCAATAATATTTTTTTACAGGAGATAAGAGTTGATGCATCTTCCCTCCTTATCCGTTTTCTTCTCAGCTTGCTGCCCCAATCCTTATGAGGGAAAGGAGGGGGGAGAGAGAATGATTTCTGGAATGCCTGAGGGTAGAAACATTGTCCTTGTCCAAAGGGAAATTCCTGTTAGCCCTAGAAATTCCCTAGGGCTGCTGGACTGCTATAATCTTCACAGACCCATGGGAAAATGGCAGAGATGCTCAACTGCAGCGTATAAGAATTGCCAGAAAGCATATCTCTAGATTAAAGATTCTTTAAAATTTTTATATCATGAAACATTTTTGGCAATCAGATGAAGCTTTTCTTGAAATAATATATTTTAAAAAATCATATTGAAAGAATTTCTAAATTTCAGTTAGAGGTTAGTGAAAATAAATATGTAAATTTTTTTACACTGAGGTTCATAAATAGCTCCCCTGAAATCTATCAATGGATTGCCATAGCAGACTATGGGCTGCAAGTTAAGAATTCCTGGTCCATTACATGAACCGATGCCAAGTTAAGTGAATAGAACCAAGAGAACATTATACACAGTAACAAAAAAATTATGGGATAATTATTTGTGATGGACTTGGTTAAAAAGAGGACTATGGCTACTGAATGTGGATCACAACATACTATTTTCACCTTCACTATTGTTTGCTGGCTTTTTTTTTTCTTTCTCATTTTTTTTCTTTTTTGTGCAGCATGATGAATGTGGAAATGTTTAGAAAAAAATCTTAGTCTAGATGAACATTTGCTTTTTCTCCTTTATAGATTGTGTAGTGAAAATTTAGAGAGGTGAACTAATGTGTCTAAGGTTATACATGTAGCAAGGTGTAAAGGAAGATTTCAAACCCAGGTTTTCTGAAAATATTCTTGTCACCATACCATGGTGTCCTGAAAAAAATGCACTCATCTATTTTCAAACCAGCTCTCTCTAGCAAATTCAGAGATGGTATTATATTGTTCCTTTATTGAAGATACTTTCAGAGTAAGAATAATTTAGAATCACAGGAGTTGTAAGGAGGCCAAGATTTTCTAATGTAAGTCCTTCATCTTAGAGGTCCAGAGATCAGTTACACTGCAAATGTTACAAGACCTCTAATTCATGGTAGAGTTGGGACTCCAGGTCTCCTGACCTCCAGTGCTCTTTCCATCAGGACAGAGATAAGATAATAAGTCAAAGATTTTAAACATGTCAGGCATATAGTAGAAAATTTAGTATAAAGCATAGTAGAAAGTTACAATTTTGAACAATAGGACAGGTATTAGAAGAATCGTATTTGCATAGAGGAACCCCTTCAGAATCTTTGCCAAGAAAATTCCATGGACAGTGTTGGTGTATTATGGTCTGTGAGGTCACAAAAAATTTTACACATGATTTAATGACTGAATGAGTGAACAAAAACAACAATAACAATAGCAAGGCCATGTTTTATAATGGAAAAGTGGATTTGGGGTAAGAGTATTTGAGCTCAACATTGCTCCTCTTCTATTGTGACTATGTGACTTTGAACCAATTACTTAACCTCAATTGTTCTCATTTTCATCATATGTACAATGGGATGGTGTGGGCTAGAGCCTTTGAGGTAGCTCCTAACTCTAGCTTCATACTCTTATAATCTCTATTCATCCAAACCCACCTATTTGGCCTTCATGTAAGATTCTTATCCCTATGTGTGGAAAGGGCAGGAGAATATGCTTCTTTCTTTCTTGGACCCTGAGAAAGGTCAGAGTATATATTTGTATCTTGAAGAAATATGGAAGGTGGGAAAGTAGGGAATTCATTTTTGAGGTCTTAGGGTATGATGTGAAGTCACTTGGTGCTTAGGATCTTAGTGATTAGTGACTGAAATATAGTAGATAGTTAATAAAAGCTAGTTGACTGATTTGCAGGTAATTGTTAGAGGTTGGAGTGGACAGGTTAGAGCATAAACCAATACAAGGAAAAATGGAAGGGATAAGGATGATTTTGATTGGAGAAGAGCCATAGCATTATATCATAAGAGTTTGAGGGCACTGTGGTACAATGGAAAGAGAAATGGATTTTCATTCAGAGAAGCTTGGTGGTGCATAAATAGAATACTGGGTCTGAAGTCAGGAATACTAATATTTCTGTGTTCAAATCTGGCCTCAGACAATTACTAGTTGTGTGACCCTAGGCAAATCACTTAATCCTACTTGCCTCAGTTCCTCATCTGTAAAATGGAGCTGGAAAAGGAAATGACAAACTACTCTAGTATGTTTGTCAAGAAAATCACAAAAGGGATCATGAAGAGTCAGATATGGCTAAAATGACTGAATGACAACAATAACAGGAAGGTTCAAATTTTGCTTCTGGCACTTAACAGCTTTGTGATCTTGGGTAAGCAACAATCTCTCTGACCCTCAATTCATTTTTTGTAAAAATTAAGAATGAAAACATCTGGACCTTAATCTTTTTTCTTTTGTAAATTTTGGAAATGGAGGGAGAATTGATGTATATGCACACTAAGGAACCAATTTAGTCCTAGAATGCTGTCATGGTGATGGCATATGGGATAGAGTGCTGGGGCCAGTGGCTGAAAATGAGTTTAGGTTCTGCCTTCAGCACTTTCTATCAGTATGACTCAGCAATTCACTTAATATTTCAGAATCTCAGTGTCTTCATTTATGATAATGGTGATGATAATATTAGTAATACCTATTTCACAGTTGTTGTGTCAAATGTTTTGTAAATATTAAATAACTATTTAAATGTCAATAGTTATTCTGTCTGAGGTCCCTTAAAGTTTTAAATTCATTGATGTGAAGTATAATGAGGTTATTCCCATTGACCATGTATGTACCCTAAGACATTGTTCTGGGCCTTCTCCCTCTATGATATCTCACTTGCTGATTTCATTAGCATCCATTGGTTCAATTATCATCTTTAAACAGATGACTATCAGATCTAGATATTAAACCTTTGTCTCTCTTCTGCCTTCCAGGCTTGTGCCACCAAATACATTTTGAATCAATTAAAATGGATATTCCAGAAGCATTTCAAATGCAATATATGGAAAGGAGAGCATCTTTTCCCTCAAATCCTTCCCTGTTCTGGATTTCTTTATTACCACTGAGAATGCCATCCTTCTCCTACTTATCCAGGCTCCCAGCCTTAGGGTCATCTTTGATTTCTGACTTGCACTCACTCTATATATCCAATTCATTGCCAAATCTTTTCTACTGTCACAGCTCTCATATTTATCCTTTCCTCTCCACTTCTATTTTTCCAGTCTTTACATGCTTTACTTTCTTCAACTCATTTAACAATAATTGCCTACTCTTGCAATTTCTGACACATGACACTTTATTCCCAACTTTGTATCTTGGTACAAACAGTCCCCAGTTCTAGAATGATCTATCTTCTATATTGCCTCTCTGAGTTTCTCTGACTTCTTTCAAAACTTGGCCCAAAACTCACTTTCTACAAAACACCTTACCTGTTCATCCCAGCTGATAATACCTTCTCTTCTCAGAGTACCTTCCATTTATTTTGTTAACATCTTATATTATTAATTGCTCATGTGCTGTCTTCTTCATTAGAATATAAATTCCTCAATGGCAGAAGGTGTGTCTATGAATTTATTTTTGTTTCTGTAGGTCTAGTAGTAGTATTGCTGTATCAAAGAGCATGAACAATTTTATTGTCTTTTGGTTATAGTCCCAAATTGTTCTTCAGAATGCTTTGACCAGTTTACAACTCCATCAACAATGCATTAGTATTCCTATTTTTTCACATCCCCTCCAGCATTTATCATTTTCTTTTTCTGTCATGTTAGCCAATCTGATAGGTATGAGGCAGTACCTCAGAGATGTCTTTTTTGTAGTTTTCTAATCAATAGTGATTCAGAGTATTTTTTTCATGACATAACTTTTATTTCTTCTTCTGAATACTGACTATCTATATCCTTTGTCTATTTATCAGTTGGGATCCCTAGTCTTTCTAGGATACTGATTGAGTTTAGTTTATTTCAAGCATTTACTTATGTATTTCTCTCTGTGTTTGTAGTAGCCCTTTGGCCATAATTCCAAATTGTTCTTTGGAATAGTTGGACCAGTTCACAAGTTCACAAATAATGCATTGATATTACATGGATCCATAGTTATTTATTTATTTATTTTTTAACATATGTAACTGAGGGACTGGCTAGTATTCCATTTTTTTCTAGCATGTCTAATCTATTTCTCCTGGTACCAATCAATGAAGATACCTGGTGAATCTAATTTTTAGAAGCTCATGATCCTATGTAATGCAGATATTTTATCTCTGCCTCAGAACATGCATAGGTATTCTGGGGCTGTTCCCATTCATTTACTAACTACATAGTGAAGAAATTTTAAAGCAGACTATGAAACAAATATGAGTATGTTTACAAAAAGAGATTTGGATAATCATCACTGGATATTAATATTAGATAGAACATACCAGAATGGGACTTTGAGCTTGTAGCATTAGAAAACCTCCACTTCTCCTCAGGGGTACCCACCTCCATTCATCGAAACCAGCCAACCTGGGAACTTGAATTGCTAGTGTGCATGTTGAGAGGGCATATCCAGAGCGTCACTGCACAAGAAACATTTTTTTCTCTTCCAGTGGCCAACTACCTGAGGAAATGACCATTTGGTAGCGGCCTAGGAATTGATCAAACTCATGGTTCAGGTTGAATCTTCAGAAACATCATGGAGAAAGTCTTGGACATGGGATGAATAGATATGCATTTGAACCCCAGACCTGATACTTCCACTCTTTATGCTTTACCATCTGAGCTTGGAAGAAAATATTTCTTTCTTTTTTTTTTTTTTTTGGTGATCTCTTCATTGGTGGAGGGGAGATAATTCTAATTCTTATACTTCTTATCTCTCAGAATGGTAGAGGAAAAACAAACCAAAACAACCAACTTTTACATCTCATATGAAAACATTCACATAAAGTTTTTTTTTTTTGTTGTTTATGACAGACATATATCAGGAGCAAATGCAAAAATCCTTTCACAGTTAATCTATAAAAGTGATTTTAACTTCTTTTTGTGTATTGTGGACCCCTTTTGAATTTGGAATGAAGTTTGGAACCATTATTCAGATTAATGTATTTAAATAATTGAATAAATGCTACATTTTAAATTTTAGTTAAAAATTAGTAAAAATAAATCTTTTTTTTTTGCATTTAAAAGGTTCATGGCTTTCTTTCAATCTAACCATGGATCAGTCCCATGGACCTCAGGTTAAAATCCTCTGAACTATAACTTCTAAATTTAACTATACTTTGTTGAGTGTTTTAGGAGGCATTGAGAGTAACTTTCCCAAGGTCACATAGCCAGGAGGTGTCAGAGAGAGGACCTGAACCTATGACTTTCTGATCTCCTAAATACTATGGTCTTATGTTTCTCAAAAAAGAAGTTATTTTTATTTTCTGCCTTCTTAGAAGTGCCTCTGCCTGAGAGGATGAGAGGATCTGCCTTCTGGAGGATTTTCTTAATTTCTTCTTAATTAGTCAATCAATCACGCAATTAAACCTTTAGTAAATATTTACTATATTCTAGATCTGGGGACACAATGATAAAAATGAATAGTTCAACCTCCCGAGGAACATTCATTCTATCAGAGACACAGAATGTACATGAATAAAATTATACAAAATACATGAAATAAATTCAGGGTACATTTTTAAGGTATACTAAATGCTATAGAGAGCCAGAAAGGTTTCACATAGAAGGTTTTGCTTAAGGAGACTTTTGAAGGAAACAAGGGATTTTTAGAGAGAATACATTCCAGTCATAAGAGAAGGCCAGTGGAAAGGTGGTAAGATGAGAGGAGCCATATTCAGTGTGAAGAACAGCAAAAGATTGGATGATTGGACCCTAATGTGTGGCAAGAGAAGTAAGGTATAATCAAGTTGGAGAGATAGGTTGGGGCCAGTTTGAGAATGTTCCTTATTTATTTGTGCCCCCAACCATTTCCTATAGTCCCTACTTCGTTCCCCACCCCCTTCCTCTCCTCTGACCCCTACTTTATGGATGCTGCCACCTGTTTTCTAGTCAGGAAGGCAATAAAGTTTGGAGAATAGCCTCAACTCCCTGTGAACCTCTGGCTAAATCACTTAATTTCAGAAAATGCAGATGTAGTTTGAAGTTACAGTTAAGATTCCAGGGACAATAAATGACATGAGCAGCTGGAAGACCCCCTTCCCTCCCACATTGCCCCCAATTTTTTCTTACTTTTTCTCCTTTCAGAGCACAACTCATGCAGTGGGGATACGAAACCTGAGCCTTGCATAAGAACTCTTAGGCCACGGATTGTTCGTTTTGTCCAGCCAGAAACAGCTGTACTGGGTGGGGGGGCAGGGGGAGTGTGAGCATTTTGATGGGTCTCTGGAAGGATTTGTCTGGGGAATTGTGGCTGGAGGGTCCTAGGCCCCCCTCTCCTTGCACAATCTATCTTTAGAGAATTGCAAGTTCATTTCTCAGAAAGGCTAAGAGCAGTGAGTACTTCTAAACTGACAAACCACTTCCTGCAATCGTTAACTGAATTGAAAGTGTAGTGTGCAGTAGGTTGGGGAAGATTGTTCACACTTTTCCACCCCCTCCCCTTTCTATAGCCCACCATTGGACCAGTGTCAGAAATGATGGGGAAAGAAGATGAAGCCTTGACAGTGATAGCAGGCATTTCACAGAAATATGAAACGTTTCCTGCTAAGGAATGAGCCCATTCAAAGGTCATTCTAGACTTTGAGCTTCAGTTTTCTTTGTAAAATGAGGGGATTGGACTAGATGACCTCAACCATCTCTTCTAGCTCCAAAATTCTGATGCATAAACCAGAGACAAAATGGAATCCAAGGTCATTTTAATACAAACCAGAGGTTTTCCCATTAACCTTCCTTTACTTTTGTTCTGAACTTAAAATTTTGTGCTGTTTCTACTTCCAGTTTAAGACAGAGTTTGGAATATGCCAGCATAGAATGGCATATGTTGGTAGAGAGTGAGAAGGAAACATAGGCCAACAGAAAAGCACTTTGGATTTGGAGTCAGGAGACTTGAGTTCACATTCTGGCTATTAACTGATACTTGTATGACCTTGTAGAATCTTGGGACTCTGAGCTTCAGTTTCCATTGTCAAATGATAGGATTGGATCAGATAGCCAATTCCAAACCTATGATCCTATAAACCTGAGCCAACATGGAATCCAAAGTCATTGTAATACAAATCTGAGGCAAATTGTGGGCCCCCTTTCCCTAGCATTAAAGGATCTCTACAATCTGATCCTCAAGTTTTGTGAAAGAGCTTGAGATAGAGGGAAGTGTGTAAGACTTGGGATTAACTTCAGTCCTGAATTTACCACTAGCACTTAATAATTGTGTGACCGCAGAGAAATCACATAATCTCTGTGTTTCCTCATCCATAAAATGGGAAGAACAGTACAATATTATCTTCCTCATGGGGCTCTCGTGAGGCTCAAATGAGCCAATATAGGCAGCATGTTTTGGAAACTTGAAAGAATAAACATAATTATATTACCCTCTTAGCTTATGCCATACTTTTGCCTTTCATGTAATCCTGCCAAACTACTCTTTCCTACTGTCTGAAAAGACTTTTCAACTCTCTCCTGCCCCCACAACTTTGCTGACCTTTCTCCTTGGAATTTTCTCTTTCTCCTCCTCCCCTTCTCTTCTTTTTTTTCCTTCCCTTCTTTTTTTCTTCTCCTCCTCCTCCTTTTCCTTCATATGTTCATTGTCTTACTGATAATTCTTTAAAGCCCAATTCAAATGCCATTTTCTTCAAGAAGCTTTCCCTAGTCCCTTAGAGTTGGTGCCAACCTTCCTGGGGATCTCACAAAGTTCTCATTATAGATAAGTTTAATGGATATTAGTGGAAGGATTTCCTAGAACAATGGAATTAGAAGTCATTGACATACAGAGTGTTCTGAAAGTCTTTAGTGCAGGTTTAAGCACTGACTTTTGGAACACCCCATAAGAATCTATAGTAATTTATATATATTTTTTACATCCTCCTTAATCTAGATTATAAACTCTATGAGATCAGGAGCCATACCTTTTCTAAACTTTGCTTCTCTACCCATTATCATCTAGAATATTGCTTTGCCAAGCATGGCCTATTCTGGATAAAATTTTTTAATGCCCCAAGGAAGGCTGAGAAAAGTCACATCAAATCAGGCAACAAGTCTCAGTTTCCTCATTTGCAAAATGAGGAGTTTAGATTAGATTTCCTCTAAGGTCTTTTCTAATCCTAGATCTATGAGAAAGTCCTTTAATTTCCACATCTGTAAAATGGGGGTGATAATAACAGCCACTTTACAATGTTATGGTGAAGCTAAATCATGCAACATCCTCAAAGTGCTTTGCAAACTTTAAAGTATCATTTAAAAGCAATATGTTAGTGCTGTTGTTGATATTATTATTATTGGGAGTTTTTTTGGACCATGAATTTTTAGACAAACTGGTCTTTCTGGTATTTTATGAACCGATGTTTCTTTTCTTACTATTTTGACTTAGGATGGGTTGTCTTTCCCTTATACTTGTAGTGCTCCTTATTTCTACCTCTTTGATTTCTTATTTTGCTTAGATGCTACCTCCACCCAGCCTTTCCTAAACTTCTATATTTTAGTACTCTCATCTCATTAAAATCTCCACAAATATACTCATCTATTTATATATTGTATTCCCCAAGTGAATGCATGCTGTATAAGGTCAGAGACATTATCTGTATTACTAGTTAATGTCTAAGACAGTGCCTTACACATAGCAGACGCTTGATTAAAAATAAATCACCATGAAAAGAGAGACAATTCACTCTGATGGAAAAATACTTGGCCTAAGAATTAGGAAATTCAGACTCTAATTTCTATTATCCCATGATCTACCTAAATGATTTAGGACAAGGACAGGGGCATTCTGGAGCCAACTCAAATAGGCTTCTGAGCTTAGTGCTAAATTTCCAGTGCAATCATTCATACCTTAGAAATTGGCAAACGTCGAAAATCAAGGCTTAATTTTGTGTTCCTTGTCTAGATTTTAGAATGTGATAGAGAAAATGATAGTAATACAGACTAAGCTTAAAATACATCATCTTTTTTTTTTTCAGAAAGCCAATTGTTAAATATTTACTAGTACATGCTTGGACAAAGAACTTTACTTCCCTTTAGAATTATGTGTTTGGACTAGGTCCTCTTAAAAGATCCCTTTCCAGAACTAATGAACTAGTTTATATTTTCCTGAGAAAAATTTTGAAATGTGATGGAGAGGGCAAATGTTTCTCAGACTGAGTGATGGCAGCTAGGTGGCAGACTATATAGTGTGCAAGATTTGGCATTAGGAAGACCTGAGTTCAAATCCTGCTTCAGATACTTAACTGTAGGTTCCTAGACAAATAACAACTCTCTTGTATTTCAGTCTTTGTTTTCTCATCTGTAAAATGAGATTATTAATAGCATGTGCCTCCCAGAACTGTTATGAGGATTAAATGAGATAATATACAAAGCATTTTGCAAACCTTATGATACTAAATTGTTACATATTTCAATTGTTATCATCATCATAATAAAATAAATACTTAAGTAATAACTATTGTTATTATTAAAGACTGAGCATCAGAGGATACTGTTTTAGAAATGAGTCATTTTTGGGGTGTGAATAATCTCATGTTTCAATGCAGAGAAGAGAAGGAGAAGGGTCATTGATAGCAGAGTTAGTGGCTGCCTTTATTGACTTAATGAAAGGTTATTTGATAATGTTGGTCACTTGATCACAAACCTTTCCAATGTTTCACTTTCAAGTTAAGTCCTGGGGCAGCAGAAAACAGATCTTATTTCAAGCTTTGCCCTTTTGTGCTCTTGGAACTTTGCTGAAACATTCAGACTCCTTCTTTTGAAAGCAATCATATTTGATAGCAAAGGTAGATTGGGGTATAGAGAGCCTCCAACATTTCCAAAGACGGGTGTCTGACTTTGATAACACATGGAATAGGCTGTTAGTACCAGCTCATTCTCATTCTTTCTCTCCTTTGCTCTGCCTTCTTATATTCCCTTTCTTTCATACATATTGCTATGTATCTATAGCACACATAGGTGCTATAGATATTTGCATTTTATTTGGTATATATCACAAATATCCTTTAGCATAGTGCCATAGGTTTACTTACTGAATAGTGAAAAATACCTATATATTACTATCAACCTAATTTATGAACTCAACCCAAATTAGCTTTTGTTTGGACCATATCAATAGTCATTTAATTGTCTGCTACCTCATAACTATCTGTACACCCTCTTATTCATCCTACTTAAAGCTGCCAAAGAGATATTTCTAAAGCATTTCTAAAGTCCTGACCATATCATTCCATTGCTCAGAAAATTCCAGTTGTTCCCTATTGTTTTGGGGATAAAACATAAACTCATTTCAGAGTGGCATTTAAAGCCTCCTTTAGCATGGTAGTTAGTAGTTTGTCCTTTTAAGCTACATTTACTTCCCTTCATGAACTCTACCCTGTCACTTGCTGATCTTTCCTTTCCTGTCTCCTTGCCTTTGCTCTCCAAGATTGGAATGTACTTCCTCTTCCTCACCTCCACCTATTGGAATCTCCAGTTTTCTTCAAAGATCAGTTGAAACACAATCCTGATTCTCCTCTCCCTCTAGTTGCTAGTTCTTGCTCTTTTCCTATTCTATCACTTTTGTTTACTTTCTACACAGCTTGCATTTATTTATTTGTATTCATCTTGTTTTCCCAGACAGAATGTAGATTACTTGAGGGAAGGGAGTATTTCATTCCATGCCCCCGCCCCTGTATATCCACAGCTCCTAAAATAGAGCCTGAGCCATACATACTAGGTTCTTAACTAATGCTTATTGATTTCCACTGCACTGTGATGCTGAAAGTCTTCCCTGGCTCTAAAGCCTATGGAGCTACAAAGAGAAGAGTGGTTGCCCTTGGAAACAGAAGAGTGGAGCTCAGGTTGGCTGTTCTGAGAAACAAGAGAGAATTGGACTTGTTGGATTCCAGATGCATGGCAGAGAAATAGTGGCACTTAGTTTGTAGTAAAGTCTTATTAATGGGGGGAGAGTAATATGCAGACTACCTAATTTTTTTTAGGACAGCTGTGAAGATTACATAATAGACATTATTGATTTACTATGGACCACTCCCATGTATATGCTGCATCCCTAAAATGAAACATATATATATACTTACACAATAACATGTACACACAAATATACACATACAGGCACATGTATTTATGCATATACATGAAAAATACACACATGCCCTGCAATTTGGTCATACACACTAATACACAAATGCATATATGTACAGACACATATAGATATGTTGGTATGTATATATACAATGTATATACACATGTATATATATATGTATAAATATTTCATTTATATTTTTCTATATACAATATATATATATATGCACAGGCACAATATACAAATACAGTATTTACATATAAGATATATAATATAACATGATAAATATAATATTTTGGGGTATGAATGTGAGTATACAAAAATACTAAAATGACTAAGAGTAGCATTCAAGTGGCATTTTCTAAGTGTGTATGCATGCATGTAAACACACCCATGTACACACACCAGCATGTGCACATCACAATATACAACACACATGTATCTATGAATGGATACATGCAATAAACACATGTTTACATGTGCATGCACTGAACATGTATGTGTATTGTATGGAAATGGTAAAGTGATTAAGGGGTACTAAAAAACTTTTGGTCTATATTTAAACAACTTTGAATACTTTGAATTCAATAGTGGCAGTAGAGATAAAAAAATGCTGTGTGTGAGTATGTGAAAATGTTAAAATGATTAAGGGCTACTAAAAAGACCTTTGGTCTATATTTAAACTATTTTGAATACTTTGAATTCAATAATTACAGTAGAGATAGAAAATACTAAATGTAAGTTTGTGTGTATGTGTGTATGTATATATGTGTGCATGCATGGTTGCATGTGAATGTATATGTGAAAATGGTAAAATGATTAAGGGCTGTTAAAAAACCTTTATTCTATATTTAAACTATTTTGAATCCAATAGTGGCAGTAGAGATAAAAAAATGCTAAATGCAAATTTGTGTGTGCATGCATGTGCGCGTGTGTATGTGTGTGTATGAAAATGGTAAAATGGTTAAGGACTATTAAAAAATCTTTGGTCTCTATTTAAACTACTTTGAATACTTTGAATCCAATAGTGGCAGTAGAGATAAAAAAATGTTAAATGTATGTTTATGTGAATGTGTGTGTATGTGTGTGTGTGTGTGTGTGTGTGTGTGTGTGTGTGTATTATTATATGGTGATTGAAGCTGCTTCCTGATACAGTATAAACTCCTCAATAGCTAGGTTTACTTCACTGCTGCCTTTGTAACTCCAGTGCCTGACACATAATAGGCATTTTATAATTACTTGTTGACAGATTGAATAATTGCCACACACTGTGGCGTACAAAGTACTTTCTTATAGTAAGCCTATGAGTTAGATAGCAAAAGTATTACTAGCATCCTCATCACATAGAAGAAAAAACTCAGACTTAGAATTAATCAAATAACTTGTTGGGGATTCTAAATCCAAGTTTAAAACCCATGCTTTCTTCGCTTCTTTACAGTATCTCTTCAAAGAAGGACATTTGTTCAGCTACACAAGAATGGCATATATTCCAGATAGGACTGCCTCCCCCCCCAAAAAAAACCCCAAAAAACAAACAAAAAAACCCCTCTGATCTTTAGAAATCTGTGCCCCATCCATTAGTTTTAGGGGGCATCCACATCCACATGGATAACGCCACCTTGGTCTTTGGAAATAACCTCTTGTCCAGCAGTCCTAGAGAGAGACCCTTGCCCCACTGGGAGTGGGGAGGGGGACATTCCAGGAAAGTATTAATTCATGTTGACGGTTTCCATTTCCTCATTTCCCAGGCTGATCTGGTTTCCAGAACGTTCTGAGGTCCCCACATGTGCTACACTCACATATGGTTTGTATGCTTCAGATTACGTTTATGGTAATTGTGTCTGGAGATCAAAGGGGGTGAATTGTGAAGTGAATTCCAGGCCATCCCTCCCAGCTGGACCGCTGCAACCTTCTCGGCTCTGACTTCACCAGCTTCCGCACTGTTCCCCTTCACAAGCAGAAGAAATTCTCTCCACCTATGAAACTGAGTAGTTAACCATTTAGAAAAGAGGGGGAAAGAAAATGAGAAAAAAAGGAGAAATTATAATGGTGATACCCCACCTCAGCAGGGACATTAGATAGAGAAGGCAAATCACTTACCTGATAACATTTTAGAGGGCTCAAGGAAGTCTTTATGGATACTACCCCAAACTCACTGACTCATGTCTGAAATCCCAATAGCCTCAATTTGAGAAACAACACACATTTCATAAACATCCATCATGTGAGGATATAGATGAAAATTGGTCTTGGAATCAGGGAAACCTACAAGCTGTGCCTTTCAACTTTTCTTGACTGTGTGACCCTGGGGAAATCATTTAAATTCTCAGCGTCTCAAGGGACTTTGTCCTTGTATAGCCCATGCAAGTTTATTCATCATAAGTTCTTTCTACCAATGAGGCATGGAAGGGGACAAAAAAGACCATTTGATAATCACTCCCTTTCCCAACTTACAGATGAAGAATCTGAATCTTCTGAAAGAGCAAGGACTTGTTCAAAGAAGTCTTAGGGCTCGCACCTTGATGCTGGTGCAGTAGAGTCTCTGCTGGGTTTTATTGCTCCTTCCCTAAAGCTCCCAGGTACTTTCCTTATTTGCTGATACATTCCACAATTCAGCAACATTCTTATTCATATGAAAATCTAAAAAGTTATGTTTATATGTTATATCAAATCTAGAACATAATCTAAAAATAGACACATTTCACTTTTTGAAACTCGTTAACTATCTCTTAAAATGGAATCTTCTTGTTTTTTTAAAGAGATTCACTGATTTTTAGAAGTTTTATTTTTTAACCCCTGTGTACTTTAAACCAGGAATAAGCTTCTATTTATAACAATTCAACCTTCTCATCTATGATTTAGTTGCTATATTCTCACTCTACTACCTAACTTTGTCCTGAGTAAAATCACCATAGTACAACTTTTGGTTTCTGCAAAGAGCATTGCAGTAGGAACTAATTTACTTGGGCTTTCATGGAATTTTGACACTGGCTCGCTGACAGATCTTTAATAATCCATCTCATTTCTCTGAGACCAATTTCTTCATATTTAAAATGAGGGGATTGCACTAGATGATCTCTGAGATTCCTCTCAGTACTTATATTCTGAGTTCAAAGCTCCCTTTCAGTTCTTGAATCTCCCTGAATCTGAGGTGATAGTCCTATCACAGTAGGTTCTGATGTGGCCACATCTGAAGCAATACATTTTAGCTTTACTTAAGATCCTTAAGTAAGAGCTGGCTGACTACTTATCATATATTCTCCAGAAAGAATTTTTATTTAGATTTAGATTGTGTTAGATAGTCTATGAGGTCCTACTGAGTAAAATTCTGTGCATCTAAGTATGTTAATTTCTTATGGCTTCTCTCTAATTGAAATGCTCTATTACTCACAGAATCACAGGATTTCAGAGTAAGAAGAAACCTCAAGGTCAATTTAGTTCAACTCATAAGTGACAAAAGATTCCCTTCATCACATTCCTGATAGAAGGCTGCTCTGGAGAAGACCCAATTCATTTTTGCATATTGTTATTCGTAGAGGTAGAAATTACATATACACATATATGACACATATGGAAATATTATTTTTGCAGATTCATTATAGCCATGCCTGACTCTCTGTGTCCCTATTTAGAGTTTTCTTGGCAGAGATGCTTGGAATGGTTTCAAATTTCCTTTTCTAGTTCATTTGACTGATGAGGAACTGAAGGAAACAAGGTTAAAAGACTAGTCCAGAGTCATACAGCTAATAAGTGTCTGAGGCCAGAATGAATCTCCCTGATTCCAAGCCTAGTGATCTAGCCATTGTGGTATCTTTCCAACCTAAATATCCCAAGGTCTGTAGGACATTGCATTGTTTGGAATATGATTATTTTATTTTAACTTTTCTGTAAAGTCTATTTGTTAATTTGTTTATTGATAAATTCTATTTGACAATCTAAATTGCCTCTCTTCTTGAAGTTCCACATCAATCATAACCTTTTCTTTGAAGCTTTTTCTGATGTTCAGAGTTCACAGTGATGTCCTTGTCCTCTGGACCCTACTAACAACTACTTCTTATGGCCCTATGTGGGTTCTTAGCATGGATTATCTATTATTCTCAACTTTAGTTTTCTGTATCTAGCATAGAATACTTATCTCAGATTTCACATTCTTTTATGTTGTTTAGTCTCCCAAAGTAGAGTCTATAAACTCCATGAGGGCAAAGATTATGTATTATTCATTTTGGAATCTCCTGCAGGGACAAACAAAGATCTCACCCCAAGTAGATAACCAAAAGATCTTGATTGTTCTTGACTAACTATATCTCCACTTAAAGGGGGGAATTGGGGAGGATTGTGTATTGTACTCAATTTTGTACATATCTACTAACTATGAACCTGACTAATGCTTAGTAGTAATATACTGTACTGTACTGTACTGTACTATACTATACTATATTATGCTATACCACTATTTTTGCAACAGTGGCTATTGTCTATACTGATGCCTTACTAAATCATATTATAAAGTGATGTGAGAGCTGGAGTTGGAATATAATTTAGAAGTTATCATAGTTCATACCAGCCACATATTCTCTCTGAAACTTTTTCTGACATTCAGGTCTCACAGTGATGTCTCCATTCTGGGGGAAGGAAAATACTCCATTTAACAAAATGTTCATTGAGAGCCTGAATTTTATCCAACACCCTGAAAATGGAAGAATTCTACAAATTTAAAGTGGTGGGGTTATTTAATAGATTACAAGGTCTCTGAATGTAGAGATTAGTTTTTGTTTTGTCTTATTATCACCAGTGCATTTTCCAAAGTATATATTTAATAAATGCTTGTGGAACTAAATTGGATTAATTTATTGCTGCTATAGAGCTTATGATGGAAAGGACTGACCAGACAAGATCATCTTATGAGTTTATTGCTTGTTTCTGAAAGGTTATAGAAATCTGGAGTCTCCACTTGATAGGAGGAATGATGACTTTAAAAATATTCTGCAAAATAATTTTGACTTTTGAGGCTAGATCACTAAATGTAGGCATCATGAGTAATTTACTAAAGTATTTCTTGGATTGGGTCATTATTATCTATGACAGCTGGTTTCCTTTATGCCTATTTGTTTGATTCTACAGAAAATGACATATTTCTTCTTCCTTATAGCTATTAGGTGTCCTTAGAAGCATCCAACTCTTCACCCCCAGCTTGCCTGTATATGTACATCTTGATACTGAACCAACTCTGAATTTCTGAGAAGGGCCAGAGGGATGTCTATTATGTCTTCCTACCACAGAGCTTGAGCTCCCAGAGTCCTATCCTCCTTGTCCTTCTGCTTATCTCAACAGTTTACTTCATCAAAGGCTCTTGTCATCAAAACCAAAGGAACAACAGTCCTAATCTTCTCCACGCAAATGTGATCTGAGGACAGCAGGGTAGCCCTCCTAGAGTAGCACTTGAAAATATTTATGTCTATGAAAGAACAAAAGCACCAATGAGAACAAAGTGCAACCTTAGTTCCCCTATCTAGTCAGCCATTGGATCCCACCCTGCTTCCCTTCCTAGAGATATGGCTCTTTTTGAAGGGGTTTCTTCTCTGGCTGAAGGGTAGAGCCTTGACTCCCAAGCCTTGCTGGTTGAGGCCAATGATAACTAATTGTGTGGCTTTCTCGCCTCTCATCCTCTCCTCTATAAAATGCATTGGACTAAATGACCTCTAAGTTCTATTCTGGCCCTACTTAAGTGACAATTGTGAATTGGACCATAAAAGGTCAAGGAACGTAGTAAAATACACTGACTGGCAACTGTTCTATTTCTGGTGTCCATACCAAAGTGGAAGGGACGGAAGAAAATTTAGAAAAACTGAGTTTTAAAGCAGGAAAGGAGTTTAGTCTAAACTCACCATCTTTCCAGAGGAGAAAACCGAGGTACAGAGATACAAAGTGATTTCCTTAAGGTCTCAAAGTAAGTTAATGATAAAGCTAGACTTAGACACTTGACTTATTGACTCTCAGCATAGGACTGCTTACATTTTACCATGATACTTCTAAGTTGTTCAAATGCATATTCTTTCTACCTAAAAAAAGAGGAAAACAAAAGCAGTTCAACAAAATTATCTAACAAATTAACTAAACCTGAAGATGTATGCAATGTTCCACATCCATAATCCCCCACAAATGTAAAGAAGGGAGTGAGGTAATACTTCTCAATCATGATGTTTCATTCAATTTGATAGAATAAAATTATATATGCATTTGTTAATTCATGATTAGAGGCAATCATCATGCTGAGAATTGTGGGGAAAAAAGTAAAAAAAATTAAAAATAAAAGAAATTGAACAATAGTACCCATCTCTACTGGAGAGGATACACACACACACACAAACATATGTATATAACTTTTCCAAAGATACACATGTGCAGGAAAATTTGAGGAGGGTGAAGATAGTATTTATGGCATAAACAACAGAGAAAGATGCAAGAGGAGTACTGAATTCAGCAAATAATACTCTGGTCACTTGAGTTCTAGGGAAGTTATATACAAAAAGCAGGCAAAGGCAATCTAGAGCCAGGCTGTGAAGGCTTTAAATGCTAACAAGAGTTTTTATTTTATCTGAGAGGCAATAGAGAGCTATAAAAAATTCTGAGGTAGGACAGTGACATCAGATTTACACTTTTTGTGTGGAGAATGAGTTGGAGAGAAAAGAGACAGATATTTTTAACTGTCTTTTTATCCCTCAGAGGAAGCTTGACTCCCTTTCTACTGATACTTTAAGTGTGTACTATAATGTGTGTGTGTGTATGTGTATGATTGTGTGTGCGTATTTGGGGGGACTCATTGCTTTGGATTTTGTGGGAATCCTTGGGTCACAGGAAGATATTAAAATTTTTGCTATTGCATTATTATTTTTCCTTACATCATGTAAAATTATATTATATTTCTCTTTTCCCCATGAGTTAGATTGTGATCATTTTCAACAGATTCTAAAATGTGGGGAAGACAGCAACTTCTGATGAAAATACTAGCATTCTCATAGAATGAGTTCCTTCCCCCAACTTCCACTCTCAACTCCACCTTCATCTTTTTTTTTTTCTAAATAGTTTCTTTGACCAGGTCATAGATGGGCATTTAATGGTTTGGAAGATTGCAGGGATCCTTGTGATGTATTTTTCAAACGGACAGCTGCCGTCAGGCATGGCTTAGTTCCTTACTCTTGTTGTTTGCTTAGAGTTAATCTACCTCTGTCTCATGGAGCATTCTATCAACTGTCCTCCTAATTCCTAAGTGAGATACAGACAGAGTGATGGCTTCCCCACAGAGCAATACAAACGTGCCTTTTATTGACAATCTCGATCTTGCTTAACCTTTGAAAAAAATGACAACAAAACAAATAGAAACAATTTGTCATGTCTTAATCTATTAGAAGGCAGTATAACTTGGAGACTAATGGTATGAAGAAGTGACACGGGGTAGAGGGAAGGCCACTAGGTCTAGGCTTCAGTTCCAGGAGTAATACTAGCTATATGAGCCTATATAACCCATACTGCCACTGTAGTTTCCAGTTTCTTTATCTTATTAAATAGGAGAGTAAAAGTAAGTATAATAATAGTAAAACAAGTTACCTAACAGAGCTTTTATATACTTTCTTTGGTCATTTTCAGTTGCATTTGATTCTTCATAAGCCTATTTGTTTGTTTGTTTTTTGGCAAAGATACTGGACTGGTTTGCCATTTCCCTCTATAGCTCATTTTACAGATGAGGAAATGTAGGCAAATAGGGTGAAATGATTTGTCCAGTGGAGTCATACAGTTAGTAAGTTGTCCCAGGATGGATTTGAATTCAGATCTTTTTGTCTCCAGGTTCTATCCACTGTTCTACTTAGCTGTAAACTCTAAAGAGCTATAGAAATGTCTATTGTCCTCACTGTTGTAATCCTTTGTATTCACCAGCTGCCCAATAAAGACCCCTTTTGGTATGCCAGTCCTATAAATAAGATTTCATTTTCATGAGCCTTTTATATTCTGATATAGCTCAGTACTAATGACTGGGTAAAAGCCTGCAAAGGATAATAATAACCTAATAAATTTACATTTTAGGTGCCCTGTCATTCCTACTAAACTTGAGTAGTATTTGTTACTGTATTCATTTATCAGTCGAACACTAAAATTAATATTATGGGTAGGAGTTGTATTTTCAGCTTCTCCAGAGACTTAGTATGTATCACTTTCCTAGTGAATTGAGGTACCCTCTGCTCAAGGTTTTTCTGAAGCCAGGTTCTTGAGATTGTTAAATTTTCAGTGTGAGCATTTATATCTCAGAAATCAGCAAACTCTACCAACCACAAGCTTGAATGATTGTTTTGTTCTTTACCTAGGTTTAAGAAAATGATGAGAAAATTCTAATAATACAGATCAAATAAAAAAAAATGCAGTCTGCGCAGTTTTTCTCCCATCTTCGTCAGGAAGCTGGTATTTACTAGACTATTCCTATTTCTGCTCTTCTTTATCACTCAGCGCCTTTGTCCTCAAGTCTAACAAAGTATGATCATGATGGCAAAGATCCTCAGTTCATGCTATCTGAGGTTTGAAGAATTTTGGAATGGTTAGCAAAAAGAGGACTTAGGAGATGTCTTCTAACTTTTTAAGGGCTGTTGTGAGAATGGAAAACAATAAAAAAATAACAGCACATTTATTAAATGTTTCGACTCAGAGATCAGAACTAGGAGCAAAGGGCAAAAGTGGTAGAAAATCAAGTTTTGGTTTGATATTAGAAAACAAACAAACAATCCCAAATCCCCTAATAGTCTGAGCTATGTATAAGTGAAATAAAGTGGGTTTATTTTCCTTAGAGATTTGTAAATAGAGACAGAATGGATACTTGTTTCTGATATAGAAGGAATTCTTGATCAAGTGACACACTGGCTTCAAAAACTTCTGAGTCTCTGAATTCATAGATCTAGTATGATATTGTGAGATTTGTAAATTTAAACAGGAGCTGGGTTGGACAGGTATTGAGGATGAGATATATTGAAAATGAGACAGATGTGTTGTGTAGATGCTGTTTTTGTACCATCAGAGTGTTACGATATCCAGAGGAAGGCTTCATATAAATTGGTTAGACCCTTTCTGGAAGACTTATAGTATCACATGGACAAGGAACTGCTTTTTCCTTTCTTTGCATCCCTAGTTGTGCCTAGTAGATGCATATATTACTTAGGTAAAGAGTTCCCAGGATTTGAAATCTGTAAGGGATGTTCAGGGTCATCTAGTTCAAACTTTATAGACTAGTGGATTGAGTCCCAGGGAGCTTACCTTGCATTCCTAATGTCACATAAGGAGAAAGTATCACAGGCCGAATGTGAACCCAAGATCTTTCATTCTTTTATCAAGACTTTCATTTATACTTCAGAAACTTCTGCTTATAGGGAGTTTAATTCAGTGTCATTCAGAATATATCCATTTAATTTCTGCTATGTGCAATAAAGGCAATATGGTATAGTGGAGAGAGAGCTCTCCACAAAACTAGGAAGTCCTGGGTTCAAGTTTTGTCTCTGATTAATTTTGACTAGGTTGTCCTGAACAATTCACAACCTCACAGTGTTATAGACTTTAGACATCTTTCCAAAACTGTTAGTTGCAGAATTTCCCCCCATGAATTGGTAGAGAGAGTGTCTCTATTTGGGACTTCTTTATGTCAGTTTACAAATCTAGATCCTATACTCTCCTTTCCTATCTTACTGTTAACAAAGGACCATATTAGGGGCTAAAATGATTAATAAGACATGATCTCAGTTCTCAAGAAGTTAGTGTATGATTGGAGAGCGATAACATAAAAATATAGAACAGTATGGCATATATTAGAATGCAATATATGCATAAAAAGGGCAAATAGAGATCATAGGAGATTTTGGGAGGTATCATTGGAACAGTCTTGGTAGGATATCTCTGTGACTAAGGGCCTGAGGATCTTGGCAAGATCTTCTGATTGCTAAAGCAAATGCCTAAAACAGTGTGGGCCATGGGAGATGCAGCTGATCTTATAAGACAAAAAGGAAGAGGTGAAAGAAGGCACTAAGGGCCAGGGACGCAGGAATTGGGGAGGCAGGCAGTTCATTGGAAGCTCTTGTGTGGAGAAGCTCCAATCTCTTTTTGTAGTGTATCCTTTTGGGACTTACTGTACTTGGTTTCCTAGGCAACAGAAAAGGAACTGGCTTGCTTTACCCATTTTGTTTGCCATTAACAAAAGAATGAGGAAAACACCTTTTCCTGTTACCTTCATGATAGAAAGAACTTTAATTAGGACATAGGGGATACCCCCATTGTCTTTGTTAGATTCAGGGGCCAAGGAACTGGAAGGGGGCTAGACCTGTAGAATTTTTAACTCTACAATGTCTTGTATCCCACATTTGTAGGGTTTTTAGGTGGAGAATTTTTAGATTCAATATCTTGTCCACTTTTTGTTTCTTGTTAGTTTCTGATCTTGGCAAAGCATTGGACAATATTCTGGATTTTAGTTTCTTCATCTCTAAAAAGGACATTATAGTACTTGTTTTTCCTAAGTCATGGGATTGTTGTGATCATGCATAAAGATTGATAAAAGTGTTGTGTTGTATGAATGTAAATATTTATAATTGGTAATGATGTAATTATTTTTGTTTACTGATAATCTGGAAGAATATAAAAAATATGAAACTAGATAATCATTATCACTTTTGTTCTTTTGGGAACTCTTCAGAATCTTATTAAATAAAGGATTCCTAACGTGTTTGAGACTTATTATTTTAAAAATTATTTAGATAACTGCTTTTCAACATAATTGGTTTCTTTTGTAATTCTAGGAGTCCTAGATTTTATGTATTTAAAAAGATTATTGTAAACAAGGGTCCAAAGAATTTATTAGAAGGGATCCATGGCATACAAAACGTTAAGAACTCTTGTTTTAAACACACAGAACAGAACGTCCAGGTCTCTTTAGATACTCCAAAAGAGTTTGAATGAGCTAATTGGGGAAGTCCCTCAGATGAACAGCAGGGGGCACTCTTGTTCTTTGGTAATTCTAAACTGAACTCTCCCTCCCCCCACCACATGTTCTCCATCCAGTCACAAATTATATATTCATCTTTAGTCATGGGTCACTTCCCCAGCAATGGAATGCAATGCTGATATTCCCTGGATATAGCCTTTATAATTTTTTTTTTAATTTTTAATTAGACCCTAATGGTAGAGGCTCCATTGGGTGGCACTTCCAATGGATGACCTATTAAGATCAATTGTTTACCTGGTTAGCTGGGAGAGAGGCCATATCTGTCATGCCCATATTCTAACTCCAATATGTGACATTACAAATAGCAACAGTAATCAAATTGCCTGTTAATTCCTGTATAATCTATCCCTCGAGGGTCTTCTTCTGAATCTCAGTGGAAGAAAAGCCAGCCTGTCTTTCCCTAGGTTTGGAAAAGACCCTATTCTCTATTCTAGCGATTTCCAGAAGATAAATTTTTAAGACACAAGCCGGCATTGCAATTAGTGTTCGTCCTGAAGAAACGGCCCTGGTGTGCTGATGTGTAGTTATGGGTAAACTGCATGGAGGGAATATACAAATTTAGCACCCTGGCCCATCTTGTCATGAATATCTGAAAGCCCTGAAGATAGGGGTGAAAAATGGGTTAAGATCGTTTAGCAGCTGGAGTATTGGAAAATAGTTTGCTGTCAGCTCTCAGAAGCCTTCCTTTGGGCCTCCAGTGTCAGGGAGGCTCTTTGATACATAGAGGTGTCTTTGTACATTACCTGACTCATGGCCTGCTGTTGTTTCATGGTCTCCCATTTCCTGTTTCTAGGACTGCTAGGAACCAGGCTCAAAGGCTACATAAGGCATTCCAATTTGGCCCCAGCTATGGGGCCAGCTTGACTAGCATACAGACTCTATGGCTGCCTAGGAAACATGACTGCAGGGGTGCTGGGGAAGGCCCTGACCAAAAAGAATGATTCCATCTGCTAACTGAAGGCTGAAATTCTACCATGAGAGAGCTGTTCTTTTGACTTAAGGCCTTTTGTCCACTGTTAAAAAGAAAATAATCATGATAAAAATAATAATAGCTATTATCTATATAATACTTCAAGGTTTGCAAAGCACTTTACGCATTATCCAAATTATCCTTACAACCATGTGAATTAGATATTATTATTATCATCCCTATTTTATAGGTGAGGAAACTAAGGCTGTGACTGGTTAAGTAACTTGTCTAGTATAACACAGCTAATTAGTGATTTAGATAGGATATTAATACAGGTCTTATTGATTCTAAGTCCAATACTCCTTCAATATCAGATTATGTGGAAAAGAGATTGAACTTTATCTGGTTGGTCCCAGAAAACAGAACTAGGGAAAGTTGGTGAAAGTTATAGGAATTGTAGGTTTCATCTTAATAAAAAAAGAATAATTTTCTAACAATTAGAACAGTCCCAAAATGGAATGGGTTACAGTCATAGGAAGTGAATTTTCTTATACTTGAGGCATGCAAACAAACGTTGGAGGTCTATTTATTGGGATTTCTATACAGAGGAATAATGTTTCAGACAGAAATGTTCAGGCTTTTTCACTTTTGAGATTGTATGTCAGAAATGTCTCAAGAAGTAGTGACAGTTTAAATGGTACTAGACATTTTTGAGTTAACATGAGGGAAGTGCTAGAATTCTTTCCTAAGAACAGGTTTTGATAGGTTAGAGAGGGTTAGAAGAATGAGAACCCAGAGTTTCCAACATAGGGGGAAGGATTAAAACCCAGAAAATAAGGAAAGGAAATGGGACAATGCAGATTCTGAAGATATATATTATGATCTGGATCAAAGTTTCTTAAAATGTGTGTCAAAACCCTGTATGTGGTTGAATAACTGAATGTGGGAGTCACAGACCTGATTTATTATAGTAAATGTTTGATTTGTATACCTATTTTGTATACTTATAAACCCAGGATCATTTAAGAATTTCTCAGGTGAAAAGGGATCATGAGTAGAAAAAGCTTTAGAAACCCCGATACAGATTAGGTCGGGCCCATATGGTTAAAAATGACATATTAATCCATATGCATTTGATGGATTAGCATTTGATTTTAGGAATCACCACATTTCCCTGGGCCTCAATTTACTCATCTGATGAGTTAAGAGGTTGACCTACATGTTCTGCATGGTTCTTCTAGCTCCATATTTATAATTATAATACATAATAAGACAGCTGCCCATGTCTCATGTTATCAAAGATTTATTGAAAATAGAAAAAAAATCCGTATTTCATAGAGTCACAGAATTTTAGAGCTAGAAGGAAAAGACCTCAGTTGCCATCTAATCAAATCATCTCATCTTACATATGGGGAAATTGAGGCCCAGAGGGAGGAAGTGATAAGTGCTTTAGAAAAATCTAAAGCAAACTACTTAGTGAAGTTTGAGGAAGAAGGTCTTTATCCGGTGGGGAGATATAGCCTCGAAAAGGGCAAATTCATGTGGTAATTATAATAATAATAATAATAATAATTATGGTTAACCTTTATTGCTTGCTATGTGTCAGGTTCTGTAATTGCTTTACAATTATCATTTCATTTGGTCCTTAAAACAACCCTGAGAGGTAGCTAGAGAGCTCAATGGAGAGAGATTGAATCAGAGGATGTAGGGGTCAAATCCTGTCTTGACTACTTACTTCCAGGGTTAGTGACCTTGCATCAGTCTCTCTGACTTTGTTTCCTGTCTACAAAATAATGGGATTAGCCTAGATAGTGTCTCAAGTCTGTTCTAATTTTAAACCTTATGAGTTTAGCCCTTCTGACTTGCAATGAGCATGGAGCTCTTTTCATATGCATCACTGCTTCTCAGATTATTTGGTCTCACAAGATCCCATGAGAGGCTATAAGCAATATTGGCTTGATGCCAGAATGGAGCAGATGGCTTGTCTAGGTGATGGATTTCATAAATCATTTGGGCTAAAATTACTTCTATTGTATAAATACCACCAACATAGATACTTCTCTTCATTGAGTCAATCAGTTAATAAAATCAACCAGCATGTATTAGGCACCTATTATTGTCAGACACTGGGCTAGGAATTGGTGATACAGAAAAAAAAGGACATAGTTCCTATGGCCAAAGACCTCTGAGAGCTGACATTTGTATTAATTACTCTTAGTGGAGCACTTTCTATGCATTATCTTATTTGATCCTCACAGCAACCCTATGAGGTAGATACTACTTTCATTCCAATTTTATAGGTATTAGATTAAAAATTAAGTGATTTGCCTAAAGTCACCTTCTTTGTAAGTATCAAAGGCAGATTCATATTTATGCTTCTGATTCTTAAATCGAACGCTTCTACTATTCTGTAGTGTCTTTCTCCTTTAATAGGGGAAAAGCCTTTCATAACATAATAAGTAGTACTGAATACAAATCTGCACAGCAAAGTTCTCATTGACATACAATTATTCCCACTAAAGTAGGAATGACTGATGTGTTACTTAAAGCAGAATTTTGATTACGAGTAGCAAAAAGGGCTTTGAGTTCTTGAAAGGGTATTGTGAAGTTACCTAAGGAATGAAGCCGAAACTGGAGAAGTTTGGGTGGGGCTAGAGGTAATCCTGGCCTAAATAGTCTTGAAAAGTTTTTGGCATTTTGTGGATTATGAGCTCAAGAAGATCAAAGATACAATAACCACAATTTCTCATGAAGTCAAGGGCTTCATTAAGAATCAAGCGGTCTTTTCTTCCAGTAATAAGGAGGTGAGAATCCTGTTGTACCTTAATGTGGTCAGATCACATCTGTAGTATCACATTTAATTTTGGACACTACAATTTGGAAAAGACATCTGCCAACTGAAGAGAAATCCAGGCTGTGAAGGACCTTAGCTTCAAGACATTTTAAGATATGCTGAAAGAACTGGGAGCATTGTGACTGAAGAAGCAAAGATTCTGAGGAACCTGAAAACTAGCTGGAAACCTAAAGCATTGCCATGTATTAGATTAGGCTTATTTTTCAGAGCCTTAGAGAGTAGAACTGAGAATAATGGGTGTGTTTTACTGATATCATGAATGTGAAGCACTTTGCAAACCTTAAAGTATTATATAAATGAGTTATTTCTGCTACTAACTATTACTATGGCTACTGCTACTACTTACTACTATTATTTCATTTCCTGTTTTTAACTACTGCTTCTGCAGTTGCTGCTACTACTACTACTAACACAACCAACAACTAATAACAACAACTACTGCTGCTGTTGCTGCTGCTACTTTTAACCTTCTATGTTTCTGTTGAGCTTAAGCAATGCTTGTTAGAACAAAAGAGGTGTGTTTAACAATCAGAGTGAGAGAATGTATGCTTGAACATTTTTAAGTTGTATTGTATTATTAGTACTTTTTAAAAAAAATTAGAAAATCAATATAAACTGCACCTCACTTTGTAGGATTTGCTGCTTTCCAGGGTTAAAACACAACCACTGAAAATTCTCACAGGGTTAGATAGAAGTGGCTCCAGCACATCCCTAGAAATAATTTTTTTAACCTATTAGAAATATCTGAAAGTAGATTGGATTTCCTTGGGAGATAATGAGATTTCTTTTGTCGGAAGACTTTAAAAACCATAAGCAAAAGTGGAATGAACATTCTGGTATATTATAGTGAGTATTCTCATTCTGATATGGGTTGGACTAGCTGGCTTTTGAAGTACCTTCCAGCTCTGAAATTCTAGCTTGTCATTTTGCTTTGGCCTGATTCTGGTTTCCAGGGATTGTGGGGGAAGGGTAATGGGGTTGGGGTGAAGACCACTGATGCAGGTTTTTGTTCAAAAGTGGAAATACCAGCTCTCAAGGGAGCTCTGAACTGAGCAGAAGGCTCTCATCCACAACCAGTGGAAACCATTTGAAACCTAGTGGTTTTCATGGTTTCCATCTGAAATCCAATGAGTCTTGGTACTGCCCAATTTATTTGCTCATTCAAACCTCTGGTCTCAAATTTAACTTTAGATGAGAAACAGAATTAGCTGAAACAAAAAATAAAATTAAAATTAAAAATAAAACCCCGTATTAACGAAGAAAAAATACCTGGCTAAGTTGTGTATATTTCCTTTTTTTTCCCATCACTGACATTATCAAAGTAATTTGCTTTAGGGTGGTTCTAAAGTAGGGCTTTTTAGCTTAATAATGAGAATTAGCAGGTTGGACATGGGATCATCAATTTCTAGCTGGAAGGGACTTAGAAAATGTTGGTCCCAACTCTTCATTTTATGACATCTCAAATACTGCTTTCTATTCCCTTAATTAATATGACAAAGCAATCTGTAACCATCTGTTAATGGTCACTACTGGTTTGTCTCTCTCAGGTAGTGTCTTTATATATTAACAAGGGCTTTAGGTGCAATTCATTTTAATTTGCCAACCATTATTAAGTACCTAACATGTGAAATGAACTATGTTAGACACTGGGAAGGCAAAGATACAAATAATAATGTCATATAGAAGGCCTGTAGGATTTGGAATCAGAGGACCTGGATTTGAATTTTGCTTCTGTGTATATACACACACATAGACACACACATATATGCACATGTACATGCTTGCATGTACACATGCACACACACACACATATATATATATACATGCAAAAATTTAAAGCTATATTCAGGATAAATAGAAAACAATTAATAGAGGGAAGACACTGTATTTAAGAGTGGTTGGGAAAGGCTTTCTGTAAAAGGTAGGATTTTAATTGGGACTTAATAGCTGCTTTGGACAGGTAGGTGGCACAGTGCTGGGTCTGGAGTCAGAAAACTCATCTTCCTGGTTTGAATCTACCTCAGACTAGATTACTTACTAGCTGTGTGACCTTAGGAAAGTCACTTAACTCCGTTTGACCAATTTCTTCATCTGTAAAATTAGCTGGAGAAGGAAAATAGCAAACTACTCCAACATCTTTGCCAAGAAAATCTCAAATGAGATCACAGTCAGATACAACTAAAATAACTGAACAACCGCAATTGAGAGCTTTAGAATATGGAAAAATGATGGTTGGTGCATCTGTTTATAGCTCAACATTTAATAATTGAGTGACTTTGGGAAAATTATTTAATCTTTCCACGTGTCAGTTTTTTCATCTCTCTAAATGGCAAGAACAACATTTGCATTCTCAATATCATCAATCAATATGAATTCTTCTTATTATTACAGTGTCAATTCAAAAATTCTAAAAGTGCAAAATTCAGATTTCTGAAATATACTGTAGTGGATAATAGAGAACTGGTCAGGGTAAGGTAGAACTGGGGCCAAGTCTGACCTTAGACATAGATTGACACTGGCAAGTCCCTTGATCTCTCAATGCCCTAGAAAACTCTATAAATCAATAAATCAAGAACTATTATCAGTTGGCCTTTATAGTGGAAGAAACTTTCTTACCAAGCTGTGATGATGGTCTTAGGCAAAAGACGAAAGAACAAAATAGTCTTTGCATTTGTAGTTTGGTCCCCAAAGGAACCCCAACGATTCTTGCATAAAACAAAGCAAGGTGTTCCTCCTTTACCTCCATATCTCTAGCAGGGACGTAATATGCACTCAATATATGTATAGTTATATAATTATACTCACTTGGAATGGCCAAAAAACATTCCAAAGAATTTGGTCAAAAACCATGAGTCTTCAGCTCTCAGATTTGCAATTTTTCAAACCATGGACCAATCCTTGGTGTTATAATGTAAATTCTTTGAAGGCAGGAGGGTGTTTCACTCTTTACTGCCCTATTTTTGCTTTCCAATAGTGTCTCACAAAAAGTAGACACTAAATAAATATTTGTTGTATTGGACTGATATTATCCCTGGCTTCTGAAAATGCTACAACTGCTACCATAAATAAATACAATATATTTTTATCATCCCTATTCTTACCCTTGGTAAAATGTAAGTTCCTAGGAGTTAAAGACTGAGCCATTCAACAAAAAGGTTTGTTTTCCCAGTGTCTAATAACCTAGATGGCAAAGTATAGTTAGCTCATTAATGTTTGTTGATTTGAATCTGGACACATAGAAAGAACAAGAGAAAATAATTTAGGAATTTATTGCTGCAGGACACATTGAAGAACATTAAATCCAACCCCTCTCACTTTATAGGTCTTGAAATTAAGGCTCAGAGATGTAGAATGAACTAATCTTGGTCACATAAGCAGTAAATAGCAGCTTCAATTTTGATCCGAAGCTCTTTGAGTAAAAACCCAGTTCTTTTTCAACTATATTATATATGATCATTGGTTCTCTTAGGGAACAAGGACAAACCACAAAAGCAACAACGATTGCAACAATAAGAACAAGAAGAAGATTTTTGCAGGGGGCAAGAAAGAAGAGGGGAGAGAGCATTGTATCTAAATTAGAAAATATGTTTCAGTCAAGCAAGAAAATATGTTTCAATTTAATTTTGCCCTCTTAAGCTCTCATTAGGTAAAAAGAAGCAAGTCCACTTTGTGTCAGGAAACAACCTCTACGCAATATGATGTAAACCTAAGACTCTTCCTAATCCGTTAAATTCTGGAAGGGAAGGGAAAAGGAAGCTGGTAGGAAGAGGGTGCCTCACACCTAGGTTTCTCCAGCTTCCTTTTCTAGGAATGATTAACTACCACAGACAGAGAAACCAACTGAAAAACAAGCTTCCTCCAATCTCCCACTGCACCTTGTACATTGAGGTTTGTGAGAATTACACTCGAGTTCTTATCCAAGAGAACTGTGACCACGATCATGCACATTGTCCTTCCCCTCACCCTACCCCCAGAGGGAGGTGATGCAAGGAGCAAGCCAAAAGCAGGACATGTGTCCTCGAAAAAAAAACACACTTTGAAATTGAGTGGCTTGGCAATATCCAGCATGGCACTTCCTGAGAACAAACCGCATTTTGTTGATTTCCCGTCCCCTGACCTGTCCCCCTAGCCCTCTTCCTCCTCAACAGGCAGACAAGACCATTTGATTTCTAGCTAAACTCTGTATTGGTTACTTTGGGGGACTGATTTCCAAAGAAAATACATCTGGATAAAAAGTACCTTCAAGACTCCTCCTGTTTAACACATCTGTTTTACACAGTGGGAAATGGTTCTAATCTCAAGCGCTTGGATTGCAGTTTTCTTTAGGGTATGGATTACAGTTTTATTTCATGACAAAATGGCACTTTGTGCTTATGTTACTGGCCAAGTGAAAAGCGTGGCTAAAGTTGACATTATCTAACTAATGTCAATTACATGTTGGAGAAGTAAGCAGTTTATGATTACTTTATCAGTCAAATATCAACCTCCTCTCCTTAATGTCCTAAAAGGTCCCTTTCTATTCTGCTTTGGTATCTTTTGATATTAGCCAATTCTAGGTTTTAAACTAAACACATAGGCTACTCACTGGTAATAATTAAGCAAATAAAAAATGTTCTCCTTGAATTAGGTTTTTATGTACTCTTTAATTTGCTCCACCAAGAATAACCTAAATATCAGCTCAGTTTCTTTTTTTTTAAATGCCAACTTAATCTATTGCAAAATTACTCTTTTGAAGTGTATCTCATCAGAGATCAGACTAGGAAGGGAATTGAGAGATCATTTAGGTTATCCCTCTCATTTTT
>JAJPUD010011200.1:43494-56003 GCA_023553655.1 Myrmecobius fasciatus | reverse complement strand
TTTTTTTTTTTTTTTTTTAAATTTACAAGCATTTATTAAGTGTCCACCATATGATAGGTGTTATGCCAGGTCTTAGGAACATCTAGGGAAGTGAGAATATCTAGAAGATGATGATCATCAACTCTGTGCAAGACTTCTGAGAAGCTAGTAAGGATGAAGATAGAGAAAAGGCCTTAGATTTAATAATAAAACATTGGGACTCATGTAAGAGTTAAATGAGGTGCTGGGAACAGTGGGAGCCGCAGATATGCTCTTGTGCAGAGGCGTCTTATCTGTTGAAGTTATGGGGTGCAGTCAAACTATCCCTATACTGAGCCATGAAAGTTAAGGATTTACCCACCAAAATGATGGGGTACAGGGTGATACCCCAAAAGCATATTGGCATCACCGGTAGGTGTCCCAATTTGTCTGAAAAGAATTTTTAGGCCTAGACATCTTTCAAAGGCTAAAGGTTTTATTATACTGCTAAAAGCAGGCTAAATTCATAAGGGTTTTTAGCAATTAACAAGGAGCCTAAGATTGCATTAGAGGGAAGAAGCCATCAAGGTGTGGGAAGTGAGGGATTTTTATTGGTTGTTGGGCTAAATTCCAAGAGAAGTTACTCTTTTGGACTAATGCCAAAAAAGTGAGGGGTGCTGGAGGGCTAACCCTAAAAGAGATTTAGTTCCCTAAATAGAGTTAGTGAAGGAATTATAGTAGAGCAGGTCTTTTATAAGGGGAACTAGAATCTCAGGTATTTGACATCTTAACTTGATTTTCTGATTGGTAACCGAAACTTCGGGGTTATGATGGTTTTGTCAATGCAAATAATTCTACTAAAGAGCTTCCCTTTGGAGTGGGGCAGTAATAAAGTCCACTTAAACAAAAGGCCTAATCAAAATCCCAAACCACTCTAATCCTATCAGCTGCTCCTGGGGGTAGCTACCTTTTTTTTTAGGTTTCCAGATTGTTTACACTAATTCAGATTCACTCCTGATACCATTCCTAGTTACCAAATTCCTGGGGGCTCTTCTTCAGCCCACATGATATCCACATAGAGTCATAGCCATGTCCACAGATGAGATGATTTTGATCCTACTATGAACATGAAGAAAGCAAGAAAAAAGGGAAGTAACAGTAAACAGTAAACAGTAAAAGTGGAACAAAAAATAGATAGTGACAACACCCAATCCTCCATTGCTTGCTCATTTCCTTTTGATTAATCCCCCCACCTCCTCACAAACCAGATGAACATTTCCAGCAGAGGAAAACTAGTGCCTCTAATGGGATTGCCTTCTTTTTGTATCTTTTTTCCTTTCGTACTATGCCTTGTGAGAAAGGTCTCAATAGCAGCATTTCTACCAGTTTCACATCATCCATCACTGTCTCCCTTTCAGACACTTTGAACTGGATGTCCAATAGACATCACAAACTTAACCTGTATAATAATAGACTCACAAAACCATCCCTCTTCTGAACTTCCTTATTTCTACTAAGGATTCCACCATCCTTCTGGCTATCCCAGCTCAAAATTTTGCTATCACCTTTAATTACTCATTTATTTTCATCCCACATATCTTACCTACTTTGTGGACATATCTTTACCATGCTACCTACTTATCATTCTGCTCTCCCTACCACTAAAATCTTGATCTTTGTCCTTAGTTCCCCCAGCTCTGATAGGAGCCTTAAAATAGACCTCCACAGCCATCTCTATGCTATGCTGTCATGTTTGCCCTTTCCAGCTCTCCTTTCTGTGTTGTCTTCTTCCATTAGATTGTTAGCTGGCTGAGGGCAAGAAATATATTGTTTGCTTATATATGGATCCCCAGTGCTGGTGTTGAGGGGTGAGATACCCTAATAGCATTTGGGGGTCCCTAGGCCAGTGTTGAAGGTTTTGTGAAAGAATTCACAGCCCCAATCTCTAAGTGAGGTTTTGGCAAAAAAAAAAAAAAAAAAGTTTTATTTGCGCTGAGCAACTCTCTTTCAATGAGCTTTTGATTAAAAAGTAGGTGATTTGGGGTACAGAGTTCAATTTTATTTAGCTTTTGTCCTGGGTCTGGGGAGTGATCTCTAAATGAATTGAGGGAATAATCTCCAGATCAATAATGAGTGATGATTATTCCGGAGGCCAAGTGAATTGAAGGTGGGGAATATTTTAGGAGTTTCCTGAGGCTAGGTGGAAAAAGTGTGGGGAGGGGTTGTCAGGAGATTCAGGATTTTCTGATCCTCCCCACAAAGATCAGGGGAACACAGAGTCCTCATTACATTATTGGCACATAGTTAAGCACTTAATGTTTCTTTTATCCTTGATTCCTCTTTTATTTTCACATGTGAAGTTTAAAAAGTTTGAGAGACATAGTTTTTGTGTAATTTAATCATTTTATTAATGAGATTAACATGTTTGCTAATAAAAGGAGGTCAGTGGTCCCCTTGAATGCCCTGGTGGTAGATTCACAGTTTATATGCCCTTGAAAAAGCAAATGTTCCTGAGAATTTTGTCTAGTTAACAATTAATGAGAAAATGAATATTATCATGAGAGATTGGATTTATTCCAATGAAGGTCTTGCTCAAAGAGACTTACCAATTTATATACCACCTGTTTGATAAAAGGGAGAATCTCCATTTTCCCAGACCTGACTTTGAGAAAGATTTCCCACACTGGTTGTATAATGCTGGAGGAACTGAGGCAAGACAGAAATTAGGATTTTTAATATTTTAATAGTGGAGAATTTGGACTAGCCGTAGTCAGCTGGCTGGATTGGACTCTTGTCTCAAAGCATCCAGCAACCAGCAAATAATTCCAGAGACTTTTATAGGGCTCCAGTTATCAGGGAAACAAAGGCAAGGAGGGGCAGAGCACTGGGTGAGTGGAAATTCCTGGAAGGACCATGGCTTTTTAATTCTGACAGGTTGGGGGTCAGGAAGATGGTTGAGCCGGAGACAAGAGTCTGAGGCAGAAGATAACCAAGCATTTGAGATAAGCCATCTGGAGTTTTATGACTCTTTGGAATGTGAGAGTAGCCAGAGGCCCCTCTTCTTTCAGTCCAAATGGGGCAAGGAAAGGGCAGATACCACCAGGGAAACTGAGGCAGAACAATTCAGGGAATACTATAGTTATTGACTATTTTTTCCTGTGATTCTAACCTATTCCAACTACTCTATTTCTTAGCCAATATCAAATGATTTTGATGACTACAGCTTTATGACATAGTTTTAGGTCTTGCACAGCTAGGTCACCTTCATTGGCATTTTTTTTTCATTAATTCCTTTGAAATTCTTGACCTTTTGTTCTTCCAGATGAACTTTGTTATTATTTTTCTAGGTCTGCAAAATAATTTCTTGGGAGTTTCATTGGTATGGCACTAAATAAGTAGATGAATTTAGATAATACTGTCACTTTTATTATATTCACTCAGCCTACCCATGAGCACTTGATATTTTTCCAAATGATTAGGTCTGACTTTATTTGTGTGGAAAGTGTTTTATAGTTGTGTTCATGTAGTTCCTGATTTTCCCCTTGGCAGATAGATTACCAAATATTTTATACTATAGACAATTATTTTGAATGGAATTTTTTTTAATCTCTTGCTGCTGGACTTTGTTAATAATATATAAAAATGCTGATGATTTATGTGGATTTATTTTGTATCCTGCAACTTTGTTAAAGTTGTAAATTGTTTCTAGTGGTTTTTTAGTTGAGTCTCTAGGGTTCTCTAAGTATACCATCATATCATCTTCAAAGAGTGATAATTTGGTTTCCTCATTACCTATTCTAATTCCTTTAATCTCTTTTTCTTCTCTTACTGCCAAAGCTAATATTTCTAATGCAATTTTGAAGAGTAATGATAATAGTGGGCAACTTTGTTTCATTCCTGATTTTAATGGGAATGGTTCTAGTTTGTCTCCATTACATATGATTTTTCTTGATGGTTTTAAATAGATGCTACTGAAGATTTTAAGGAAAAGTCCATTTATTCCTGTACTTTCTACTATTTTTAATAGGACTGGGTATTGGATTTTATCAAATGCTTTTTCTGCATCTATTGGATAATCATATGATTTTTGCTAATTTGGTTATTGATGTAGTCAATTATGCTACTAGTTTTCCTAATATTGAACCAGCCCTGCATTCCTGGTATAAGTCCTACTTCGTCATAATGTATTATCCTGGGGGTGACTTTCTGTAATCTCATTGCTAATATTTTATTTAAGATTTTTGCATCAATATTCATTAGGGAAATTGGTCTATAATTTTCTTTCCCCGTTTTCACCCTACCTGGTTTAACTATCAGCATCATATCTGTGTCATAAAAAGAATTTGGCAGTATGCCTTCTTTCCCTATTTTTTCAAATAGTTTATATAGTATAAATGTAGAATTCACATGTAAATCCATCTGCCCTGGAGATTTTTTTCTTAGGGAGTTGATTAATAGCTTGTTCTATTTCTTTTTCAAAAATGGCACTATTTAAATAATTTATTTCCTCTTCTGTTAACCTGGGCAATCTATATTTTTGTAGATATTCCTCCATTTCACTTAGATTATCAGATTTATTGGCATATAGTTGGGCAAAATAATTGCTCTAATTTCCTCTTCATTGGTTCTCCCTTTTCATTTTTGGGACTAACAAATTGATTTTCTTCTTTCCTTTTTCTAATCAAATTAACTAACAGTTTATCTATTTTGTTAGTTTTTTCATAAAACCAACTTTTAATTTTATTTATTAATTCAATAGTTTTCTTATTTTCAATTTTATTAATCTCCCTTTTTATTTTTAGAATTTCAAATTTGGTATTTAATTGAGAGTTTTAATTTGTTATTTTTCTAGCTTTTTCAGTTGTAAGCCCAATTCATTGATCTTCTCTTTCTCTATTTTATGCAAGTAAGCATCTAGAGATACAAAATTTCCCCTAATAACTGCTTTGGCTGCATCCCACAAATTTTGGTATGTTGTTTCATTATTGTCATTCTCTTGGATGAAGTTATTGATTGTGTTTATTATTTGTTGTTTTACCCATTCATTTTTTAGGATTAGATTATTCAATTTCCAATTAATTTTTGGTTTATTTTCTCCTGCATGTGATTTTTATTGCATCATGATCTGGAAAAAATGCATTTGCTATTTCTGCCTTTCTGCATTTTATTTTGAGATTTTTATACCCTAATATAGTCAATTTTTGCATAGGTTCCATGAACCATCAAGAAAAAACTAAACTCCTTTCTGTCTCCATTCAATTTTTTCCAAAGATCTATCATACCTAACTTTTCTAACATTCTGTTTATCTCCTTAACTTTTTTCTTATTTTGTGATTTGGTTTATATGGTTCTGAGAGAGCAAGGTTGAGGTCCCTACTAGTACAGTTTTGCTATTTCTTCTTGTAACTCTCTTAACTTCTCCTCTAGGAATTTAGATGTTATGCCACTTAGTGCATAAATGTTTAGTATTGATATTGCTTCATTATCTATGGCATCCTTTAGTAAAATATAATTTCCTTCCTTATCTCTTTTAATTAGATCTACCTTTGCTTTTACTTGATCTGAGAACAAGATTGTTACCCTTGCTTTTTCTTTTTATTTCACCGAAAGCATAATAGATGCTGCTCCAGCCCTTTACCTTCACTCTGTATATATATCTCTGCTTTAAATGTGTTTCTTGTAAACAACATATTGTAGGATCTGGCTTTTAATCCAGTCTGCTATCTCCTTCCATTTTATGGAAGAGGTCATCTCATTCACATTTATAGTTAAAATAACTAATTCTATATTTCCTGCCATCTTATTTATGCTGTTATGCTTTTCTCTTATTTTTCCCTCCTCTCCTCCTCCTCAGTATTTTGCTTCTGATCACCATCTCCCTCAAACAGCCCTCCCCCTTTAGAGCTTCTCCCCCTTTCTTACACCTTTCCCCTGCTACTTCTGTTTTTCCTTCTATTAGTCTTCCCTTTTCTTTTCCCCTTTCCCCTCCCACTTTTCTATAAGGTGAGACAAGTTTCTCTGTGAAACTAAATATGTCTGATATTCTCTCTTTGAGCCAAATCTGATGAGAGTAAGATTCACACAATGCTCATCCCCCTCCCTTCTTTCCCTCAATTATATAATATGTCTTCTTTACCTCTTTATGAGATGTAATTTTCCCTTATTTTACCTCCTTTTTCTCTCTTTCTCCAGTACAATCCCCTTTTCACCTCGTTTATTTTTTCATATTATCATAATAAAATCAAATTATACCCACATTCTCTACATATATCCATAACAGAAATATAGTTCTCAAGAGTTCTTTCCTTTTTATCTTTTTAGGCTTCTCTTGAGCTCTGTGTTTGGAAATCAAATTTTTTATTCAGTTCTGGTCTTTTCATCAGAAATAGATGAAATTCACCTATATCATTGAATGTCCATCTTTTTCCCTGAAAGATAATGCTTATTTTTAGCTAGATAGCTTATTCTTGGCTGTAATCCCAGTTCCTTTGCCTTTTGAAATATCAGATTCCAGGCCCTTTGATCCTTTAAGGTGAAGCTGCTAGGTCTTGGGTAATCCTGATTGTGACTCCTCAGTATTTAAATTGTTTCTTTCTGGCTGCTTGCAATATGTTTTCCTTGGTGCAATTGTTCTGAAATTTAGCCATGATATTCTTTGGAGTTTTAATTTTGGGATCTCTTTCAGGAAGTGATCAGTGAATTTTTTCAATGGTTATTTTATCTTCCAATTCTAAAACATCAGAACAGTTTTCCTTTATGATTTCCTATTAAGATAATGTCTAAGTTCTTTTTTTCATCATGGCTTTCAGGAAGTCCAATAATCCTTAGATTGTCTCTCTTAGATCTATTTCCCAGGTCATTGTTTTTCCTAGGAGGTATTTTATATTTTCTTCTATTTTTTCATTTTTTTGGTTTTGTTTGACTGATTCTTGAAGTCTTATTGAGTCATTCACTTCCATTTGTTCATTTCTAATTTTTAGTATACTATTTTCTTCAGTTACCTTTTTTAGCTCCTTTTGTATTTGGCCAATTGAATTGTTTTGTTCATTGCATTTTTTTTTCCATTTCACAAATTCTGTTTTTCAACGAATTGGTATCTTTTTCATATCTATTTTGTAAGGAGTTAGAGGCTTTTTCCATTTCATCAAATCTATTTTGTAGGGGGTTATATGCATTTCCTATTCCTTCTTGCACAATCTCATTTCCTTTCCCCATTTTTCTTCTAACTCTCTTTTAAGATCCTTTATGAAATCTCCCAAGAAAGCCTTGTGAAATGGGGACCAGCTCATATCTTCCTTTGAGGCTTCACCTGGAGTTGATTTGCCTTTAGGAACTTCAGGATCTAAGGTCTGTTCTTCTCTCTCTTTGTAAAAGCTGTCTATGGTGAGAAGTTTTTTTTTTTGTTGTTGTTGTTTTGCTCATTTTTTTCAAAGCTTGAGGTCTGCTCTTAACACAAAGGAGTGACAGTTGGTTTAGTTTGCCCTGGGGCAGTTTTGCTGATTGACTTCTGGTATTGGCTAATCCTGGCTAAATCCCTAGTTCTTCCAGGGCTCAGTGGCTTACAATTTGCTTTTACAGCAAATCTGCTGGATCATCCACTTGCAACTATGTCAGAGTAACCTAAGAGGCTCACAGAAGATTCCCAAGTGCATAGAAGCAGCAATGCTCTGACTCCTGGCCCGGCTCCTTGCCCCAGGCTCCCTGTGCTGAGGTTTGGGCTCAGCAGACTGTCCTCCTTCCAGATTGAAACAGACCTGCTCTGAAGTTCTTCCAAGGTAACTTCTTCTGGGAATGTTGTAATCCAAATATTTGTGGGTGCTTTGACTCCAAAATCAGTTTAGAGGCTTAATCTACTGTTGGTTAGAGAGAAGGTCACAGAATTGTGTGTCTGCTCTCTGCCATCTTGGCTCTTTCCAAATTCCTGATAGATTTCTAAAAGCAGATCATGTTACTACACCTGAGTTACAAACTCAAAAATCCCTAGTGACTTTCTTTTACCTTTGGGATATATAACTACCTCTAATTGACATTTAAAATTCTATGTAACTTGACTCTCTTCTGTCCAATTCAACCATATTGACCTATTTGCTATTCCTCATACACGATCAATGTTCCATCTCTGATCTCTGTCCCTTCTTCACCAAAGACTGAGGTCTTAGGCTTTCTTCAAGACTTGGGTCAATCCCCACCTTCTCCAGGAAGCCTTTTCTGGTTCCTTTACCTATTAGTGTCTTCCTACTCAAGGTTACCATATATTTGCTTTGTATGTGTCTTGTATATGCTTTTTTTTAAAAAAACATATTATTTGCACTAATAGAATGTTTTCTCTTTGAGGGCAGGTTCTGTTTTAATTTTTGTTATCATATTCCCAGTACCTAATACAAAACCTGACACATAATAAATGCCTGATAAATGCTTGTTAAATGATTAGTTGATTGATAAATGTAATGAAATAATATATCATGCGAAATGACAGATATGGAGGATCCAAAGAAACACAGGAAGCTTTATAAGATCTTATTCAGGGTAAAGTAAGAAAAATTAAGAGAACAGCATGCACAATGACTGCAGCAATGAAAATGGACAGATTAAAAATCATATTAATTATAAAGAACAAGCCTAGTTGTTGAGGGAAAGAAAGAAAGGGAACAAACATGTATTAAGCACCTAATATGTGTCAGGCACTGCTAAGTGCTTTACAAATTTTATCTAAAGAATGTACTTCCCTTTTTTTTTCATTGTACTTCCATTTTTTTCAGTTCTATGTAAGAACTAAATATGTCATCAGGCACATTCTAAAAGTTACATGGGGTAGATGCTATTGTGCTAGTAAGAAGAGGGATAATTACTCTGTCTTTTTGGGCCCCCCTCTTTTTTTGTTTTTTTCCATTTCAGGGCATTACCACCATCACTTTATTTATTTATTTATTTATGACATTTTTTTAATTGAAGCTTTTTATTTACAAAACATATGCATGGGTAATTTTTTAACACTGACCCTTGCAAAACTTTCTGTTCCAAATTTTTCCCTCCTTCCTCCCATCCCCTCCCCTAGATGGCAGATAGTCCAATACATGTTAAATATGTTAAAATACTTGATAAATCCAATATATGTATATATATTTATACAGTTATCTTGCTGCACAAGAGAAGTCGGATCTAAAAGAAAAAACCATGAGAAGAAAAGCAAAATGCAAGCAGACATCAACAGAAAGCATGAAAATGTTATGTTGTGGTCCACACTCAGTAACTACAGGCCTCTCTCTGGGTGTATATGGCTTTCTTCATAACTGAACAATTGGAACTGGTTTGAAACATCTCATTGTTGAAGAGAGCCATGTCCACCAGAATTGATCATCGTATAGTCTTATTGTTGCCGTGTATAATGATCTCCTGGTTCTGCTCATTTCATTTAGCATCAGTTCATGCAAGTCTCTCCAGGCCTCTCTGCAATCATCCTGCTGGTCGTTTCTTACAGAACAATAATATTCCATGACATTCATATGCCATAATTTATTCAGCCACTCTCCAATTGATGGGCATCCAGTTGCTAGCCACTACAAAAAGGGCTATTGGGCCCCACTATTTAGGAGGCTTTACTACTCTTTCCCAGTTCCATTCCTTGGGCATAATTTTCTACTTACTACAAAAAAATTTCTGAAGAATCGCCTCACACTAGAAAGTCACTAGTGTGTTCCAAGCCTACCAAGCTGCTAATATTGCTTGCCAAGGTAGCAAAGGCGGCACAGGAGATACTGTGCTAGGTCTGGAGTCAGGAAGATCTGAATTCAAATCTGGCTTCAGACACTTACTAGTTGTGATCCTGGGCAAGTCACAACTCTATTTGCTACAGTTTCCTGATCTGTAAAATGAGCTGGAGAAGGAAATGGCACTCCAGTATTTTTGCCAAAAAAATTCCAAATGGGATCATAAAGAGTTGGACATGATGAAAAACAACAACCCAGAACCACATTTCTTTCACTGCTCTGAGAAGTTATAGGAATAAGAATCAATAATTCTTTCTTCAACTCCAAGCCCATTCCAAGAAAGGTTCCAACAGTTAGACATCTCTTTTCTCTTTCTTTTTCTCACTCTCCTCATTCTCTTTTGTCTGTTCTCCTCTCCTCTTACCTTTTCATTCTCAAATCTCTTTTTCTTCTCTTCTCTCTCCTTTTTGTTCTCCCTCACTGTTACTCTCATTTCTCTCTCATTTTCTCTTCTCTCTAAAATTCTCTTTCCTTACTTAGTACTTCACTCCCCATTTTCTCTCTCAGCTGCATTTGAATAAAGAAATAGAGATCAGTAATGCAATGTTTAATTGCTTTATCTTAGAGAAACCAACTTTTAAAACAACAGAGAAGCAGAAAGCAAAACAAACTATTAAGAAATAGAAGATAGGTAAATAAGCTCATCTCCTGAGAGGCAAGAATATGAGCAAAGTAAAGGGAAAGAGCACCATTTTTTGGAATCAGAAATATAAATAATAATTCAGCAGCTTTTTGTTTACTCTGTGTAGATCCCATATTGCCTCATCATAGTCCCTCTAATGGCATCTTAACTTCTGTTCACCTTCCATGTCTCTTGTAGTTATGGGAGCAAAGCCATCAAGAACACTCCAGCTTCCCTCCTTTCTCCTCCCTCTCCCCCCTCATCCAGTTTGCTCCTTATCTATCTCACCTCATGCTCCAAGCCCTCTTTTCAAAGAACTTCTCTTCTCCCTCCCTCTCACTGAGGAATGGGAGGTACTAGGTTCTGAACCTCAGGGTCCCAACAGCTCCTAGGGGTCTCCTGGATAAATTCCTACCTACTAATAGTCATAGAATGTCTTCAACATCCTGTCACAACAGTTGATGTGGTGATTAGTTTTGCTGAACTCTTTTTCTCTTTCTTTCCTTTTCATTTTTAAAAATTTTTATTTTTAAAAAATGGCTCTCTGGGTGGGAAAATATGATATAAAAATTAATAAATTATCAATAAAATTAAAATAAAGCAGAACAAACAGAAAGAAAAAATATGGTTAAGAAAAACAATCGGACATTTTCTGCATAAAACAGAAGACCATTCTCCCATGTGTAACTATGCTCCAGGGTTCCCCTCAACTTCAGATCACATAGACTAACAAGCCCCAATCCTAGAGATTTCCCAGAAAGGCAAGTTTCTCTCCTTGACTTTTTATGCTAAATTATTTGTTGTGCTGAGATAATAATTGTAAAGCACTTAGCACAGTGCCTGGCACATAGTAGTTGCTATATAAATGTTAGGTATTATTATACCTGGTGTTTGCTCTGGGAAGATTTCCAAGTATGGCTTATGTCTAGGTTTCTCCAAATGTAGATAGCAGAGTCCCAAGCTTTATACAAATATTTGAGGTAACAGAAAAATTAAAAATGACAGCCTTTATTTCACCCCAAAGAAAATGCAGATAAAAAGGGATATCACAGAATCCTCCAGATGAGTACAGAAAATACACATAACACTCAAAGGACTCACAGGATCACTTAGTCCATTAAAAAAAAAAAAGAGTAGTTTCCCTAAAAAGGAAATTTGGGATCCCCTACAAGGGCCTATCTAGTCTTTCCTAAATTTGTAGCATGCCTTATAGTTTAATTCACTCTAGAAAGCAAATGGATTTGCTCACTGAGGTGCCAGCCACTTTCCTATCAAATCTGTCTTGCCAAATCTTCCACCCAAATAGAAAAGGAATGGCCAAGTCTCAATCTCTCCCCTCCATGTTTGATTTTTGTCCTTCAGCTTCAGGGACCACATGATTGATCTTCTTTTTCCAAGAAGCACACCTCTCTCATTTCCTATAGCTTCTTTTTCTAGAAGATCCAACAATCTCAAACTGTTATTCTTAAGAAAACCCCTAAGACTGCCATTGCCTGCAAAATCTCCCTTCTCTGGTTACTCTCTATTAATTAAGTGTTAAGGCTATTGTGGCAGATAATTCAGGAAATTTACCTAAATAGAGAGGTACCTCCCCCCTACTCTGACCTAGAATCCTCCTAGATCTAAAATCTAAAATAATGTTCATGCAATATATCATAAATTTATCTCAAATTGGCTCATTATGTACCCACCCTGAACTCTAGGAAAATCTCTAAATATAGCACCTTTCTAATTTACTGTTAGGAATCTTATCTTCATCCCAGTCATGCATGACCCAAAAGGAAACTACATTCATATTATGATTTAGAATACATTTACAGCGTGAAATAGAAAGATAATAAAATACAATACTGAATTACCCAAGAGGTTGGCTTGCTGCCACATTTAAGGAGGTGAACTTTGTGTGTGTGTATATATATATATATATATTTTCCCCCAATTACATGTTAAAATAATTTTTAAACTTTTTTTTTAAGTTTGGGGTTTCAAATTCAATTTCTCCTTCCTTCCCTTCTCCATCCCTGACACAGTAAACAATCAGATAAGGAGGTGAACTTTGATTCAGTTCTTAACTGTACCTTTGTAAAGGTTTGCTCTGGGAAGTAAATACACTCAACACACACACACACACACACACACACACACACACACACACACACACA
>JAJPUD010011200.1:0-43484 GCA_023553655.1 Myrmecobius fasciatus | reverse complement strand
ACACACACACACACACACACACACACACACACACACACACACACACACACACACACACACACACCACAACACATCCTGAAAGCTGATTTTACCTTTGCAACATCTCTGATATACTCCCTCTGACACTGTCACCACTTTAGTACAGACCCTCAACACCTCATCCCTGGATTATTGCAATAGCTGCTGGTGGGTCCCCATTCAGCCACCAAAAAGATTCGCCTAATGCATAGGTCAGCTCATGTCACCTTCCTCCTCTATAAACTCCAATGTCTTCCTATTGCTTCCAGCATCAAATACAAAATGCTGAGTTTGGCATTCAAGCCCTTCACAGCCTAGTTTTCTCTTGTTTTTCCAGTCTTCTTACAACTTATTCCCCAACACTTTCTCTTCAATACAGTAACACTAGCCTCCTGACTGCCTGATGGACAAGACATTCTAACTTTTGGCTTTGGGTATTTTCTTTGTCTGTCTCCCATTCCCAGAAAGATCTCCCTTTTGCACTTTGCTGACCTCTCTTGACTTCCTCTAAGTCTCAGCTAAAACCTTACCTTCTACAAGAAGCCTTTCCCAACCCATCATAATTCCAATGTCTTCCCTCTGTTAAATATTTCCAATTTATCATGCATATTCTTCACTGCATATATTTGCCTCTTTCTGTATTCCCAGGGCTTAGCACAATGACTAGCACATAGTAGGTTCTTAATAGATGTTTATTGTTGACTGGGGACTGGTGACCTACCATATATAAGCTACCACCCTCAGCTCCTCAATCTTCCCTGTTCTGAGATTTTAACACCTGTAAGTAATCAGGTGAGTCTGAATGTTTTTGTCAGCTTTCCCATGCTGGAGAGTTACAGTCTCAAGAAGAACGGGGGAAAATACTGGTAAATATTTCCAATGCAATAGACCTATATAGGCCTGAATTTCTATACAGAGCTGGAAAGATGTCCCAGATTGGCTTTCAGTATTTTCAAACATATGGATTGTATCTTTACCCTAGAAGTCTCTGCAGCTGAGGTAGCTGGCAATACCAACAGCAGCAGCTGGCATTTATAGTTCTGTAAGGTTTGCAAAGCTCTTTACATATGTTAACTCATTTGAACTTCACAACAACCTGTAAGTTAAGCATTATTCAATGAAGTCATTCGAGGCAATAGACTTGTGATGGAAAATGCCATCCATATCCAAAAAGAGAGCTACGGAAATTGAATGTGAATTAAAGCACAGTATTTTCATCTTTTTGCTGCTGGTGGTTGCTTGCTTGTTTGTTTTTTTTTTCCATTTCTTGTGGGTTTTTCCCTTTTGATATTTTGTTTTTGTGCAGTATGATGAATATGGAAATATGTTTAGAAGAATTTTATATATTTAACCTATATCAGTTTGCTTACTGTCTGGGGAGGGAAGAAAAGGGAAGACAGGGAGAAAATTTTGGAACACAAAGCTTTGCAAAGGTGAATGTTGAAAATTATCTTTGCATGTATTTGGAAAAATAAAATAGCATTAATTATTTCTTTAAAAAATTATTTCTTTATGTATTTTTAATTAAAACTTTTTATTTGCAAAACATATGTATGGGTAATTCTTCAACATTAATCCTTACAAAGCTTTCTGTTACAATTTTTTTCCCTCCTACTCCCCACCCCTCCCCTAGATGGCAGGATATCCACTACATGTTGATTATGTTAAAATACTTGACAAATCGAATATATGTATACATATTTCCACACTTATCGTTGTTGTACAAGAAAAATCGTATCTACAAGAAAAAAAAATCAGAGAAAGGAGACACAATGCAAGCAAACATCAATAGAGAGCATGAAAATATTATGTTGTGGTCCACATTTCACATCCCTTTCTCTGGGTATATATGGCTTTCTTCACTGAACAATTGGAACTGGTTTGAAACATTTCATTGTTGAAGAGAGCCATGTCCATCAGAATTGATCGTCATATTCAACAATGATATGTTTCAAACCACCTCCAATTGTTCACTGAAGAAAGCCATATACACCCAGAGAGAGGGATGCGAAATGTGGACCACAACATAACATTCTCATACTCCTTGATTGATGTTTACTTACATTGTGTTTCCTTTATCTGATATATCTTTTGTGTAGATAAGATTTTTCTTGCACAACAATGATAAGTTTGGAAATATGTATACATATATTCGATTTGCCAATATTTTAACATAATTAACATGTAGTGGATATCCTGCCATCTAGGGAAGGGGTGGGGAAGTTGGGGGGAAAAATTTGTAATGGAAAGCTATGTAAGGGTTATTGTTGAAGAATTACCCACACATATGTTATGCAAATAAAATAAAATTAAAAAAATAAAAATTAAAAAAAAAAAAAGAATTGATCGTCATATAGTATTATTGTTGCCGTGTATAATGATCTCCTGGTTCTGCTCATTTCACTCAGCATCAGTTCCTGCAAGTCTCTCCAGGCCTCTCTGAAATCATCCTGCTGGTTGTTTCTCACAGAACAATAATAAAATAGCATTAATTTAAAAAATGTTTAAAACGCACAGGGTAAGTGACTCGCTTAGGCTCATTTATATAATAAGTTTCTGAGGCAGATCAGACTCAGGTCTGCTTTATTCTACATTCTGTGCTCTCTCTGCTGCATTATCTAGCTGTCTAGGAAAGGAGATGCCTCTAAATCCCGCCCTCTCCATTACCTTCCCACTTCTCCATATAGATTGGGGATCAGACAGATTTGGTAAAGCATAATACAATGTCTTCATACAAAATTATCACCTTTTGAGCTATTATCTAACTCAGACATCAGGCTCTCTAAACTGATATATAGTCTCTTCTGTTCAGAATCCACCTAATTTACTGCCTCTCTTTCTATTCTCCTGCTCATCAGGGAGCACAGCTTAAGTCCCTTTTCAGCAATAGGTGAGTCTTCATATCCTTCCAAAATCCTTCACCAAAATCTGCTTGTTTTGCTAGTGTACCACTCCTTTGGGAATCTTTCCAATTCATCCTACAGTGGCAGATTAAGTTACCAGAGGGGAGTGATAACTGCTCTAGGAAATCTCCGAGGGGTTATGGCTTCTAACATAATAGCTTCTAAGCCCGCTCTATGGTATGTCCTACAAAGTTAATCCAACAATAGAACTCTATTAGGCTCTGTAAGGTATTTACTAAAAAGGTATAGAAAGAACTGAAGTTACAAACCATCCCCAAAATTGAAGCACATTTTTCCTTTGCACATACAAGTTCTATGGGAGAGTGGGCTCATGTAGTAAGTCACATGGAAATCCCTCCCAACTCCTCATTTTAGAAGTCCTTTTTTCCCTTCATGTAATCCCTCACTGTTTCCTTTAGATACATAGTTCTTTGCTGGAATCCAAGAATTTGGTGCCTTTCTAGAATCCAAAGCTATTACTTCTCTACAGTGAGAGGGGTCACAATCTCTGGATGAATCTGCTGATGTCCTTCACTACTTGTTTTTCCACATTCATTTTTCTTTTGTAGTTGACTACTACCATGCTGGTGGCCTCTGCTACCATCTGGTTGGCAGTGAGATCTTGGATAACTTTGATGGATCTCCCAAACTCATTTGTAACCTGTATACTCCCATCTCAGGATATAGACTCACCAAATATTAGGAAAGAAGCATAAAAGAAATAGTCAGGAGGGGGAAATGATCAGCTCCTTTTCACGCAGCACCTGCAAGGGAAAAAAGCAGGAGATGATCTGTTTTAACTCTTGTATGCATATTCAGATTTAACTTAGACTCCTCTGACTCATCAATCCATCTGACTTGGAAGCCAATTAGGAAGCTCTTTATCATTACATGGTATTAATTCTTGGTTATCATGGCTAAAACAGATTTTGAAGTTACACATGTTGGACTAACAGCAAGCAATACCCTGCTCTCGTATAGCCTACCAGGAAGGGCAAATCTGAATGTGTTCCAAAAGCTGGACTTTCATTGATCATTTCCATTCTATATCTATTATTCAACAGCAAGGGTGGCCAAGAGGATTGGTTTAATGACAAATGTTTACATCTGCTGAAAGTACCAGGGCCAAGGTATCAACTTTCTTGTCATCATTTACAGCTTCCTGAGCAAACTTCAGACTTACTTTGATAAGAATCCAAATATGGACAGTCCTTATCACTTAGTCCAAATTCCAAGCTCCAACTTATTTTTCTTTAGTGTCTCAGAAAATGACTGGAATACAATGGTCATATATTGTATGAATATGAATAACATTGAAAGAGTCATCTTTTTTGGTGAGTAGTTTGTTAGCTAGAAATGGTCATGGGACAAGTCATTATCTTGTCACTATTTTTTTTCTTTTTTTTAGGTAATACATGTACATTCATTTTTTACATATTTCTATATGAGTCATGCTGGGAGAGAAAAATCAGAACAAAAAGGAAAAACCATAAGAAAGGAAAAAAGAAGGAAAAAAGGTGAAAATAGTATGCATTGATCCATATTCAGTCTCCATAGGTCTTCCTCTGGATGCTGATGGCATTTTCCATTCAAAGTTTATTGGGATTGCCTTGGATCACTGAATTGTTGAGAATCAACTCTATCATAGTTGATCATTCTTGCCATTATTCTTGTACATTTAATGTTATATGAACTTTTGCATGGTAGGGCAAAGTCTATAAGTTCATCCTCTCTACTCTTGATAATCGCAGATAAGACAAGAAAGATGATATGCATTTATGCTCTTTCCATATGATTTTGGTAGCTTCTGCTAATGTTCTTTATTTTGGAAGCTTTTATTCATGTAGCCTGGAGATTGTGACTATTTATGATAGCAGCATCTACATTTAACATTTTTCTTAAATTTTTATGTACAAAAGTTATTTAAGCAACTGTGGGCAATACGTTGGTCTGTTATAATGATATGGTTCTCATATAATTTATTGGTTGAATTCTTCAGTTTCTTTTGAGGTCTGTATATGCTCTTATTACCTTCATTTTATAGATGAAGGAACTGACAGAGATTAAATGACTTTCGAAGGGTCACACAGTTTGTTAAGTATCTGATGCCTGATTTTAATGATTTTATATGTGATGTATGAATGGAATATAATGGAATTCTGGGTCCAATATAGTGTGGCACTCTACAGGTTTAATCTGCATGGTTTCTTCATAAAGTCCTATGAATTCAGGTGAAATGATCTCATATATAATGGGAAATGAGCTAATATGTCCTTGAGGTCTGAGATGATCTCTGTCGCTGGCCCAGGCCTTATTTTATGAAACGGGTTTTATTCTATTCAGACTCTGATAAACAAACATCTGATTTTCTTCTTGAGTGCATTCAGTACGTGAATGGCCACCTAGTTCTCATTTGCAGCAGATCATTCTGTCTTTCTGTCTAAACTCTGCTAGTAATGTTATTTATTACTCTTTGACCTTGAGTCTAATGAGTTGCTCAGCTGGGCTCCAAGAATTGGGGGTTTTTAGGGTTTTTTTTTTGTTTTGTTTTTATCAAGTCCATTACCAGTACTTTTCTTTCCATGATGGGTTATGATTCTTGAAGCTATTGCTTTTCTCATGTAACTATCTCTCCATATCTAGCTGTCCTTGGTGCAGAGAGATACAGACAGATAGATAGACCGACAGACTAGATCTGGTACTCTATCAATTATGTCAACTAGTTGCCCCATTACAATAATTAATAGTAATATTCAATTATTAGTTATTAATTTGATATTTAGTCGATAATAGCCACTGACATTTATATAGTGCCAGGCAGTGTGCAAAATGCTTTACAGTTATTATCTCCTTTTATCTTCACAACAACCCTGAGAGGTAAATGCTATTATTATTCCCATTTTACAGATGAGAAACTGAGGCTAAATTTGAGTTTAGTTAGGTCTTCCTATTCTAGATCTGAGTCCCTACTCATTGTGCTGTCTCTTGAGAGTAGGGGACAAAGACACATAGAACAATATACATGTGGTAGTAACTCACACAAACACAATAATACATGTGAGAGTAAATACCCATATACAACTTTCCTTGAAATATGAGTTCTCGTTAGTCTCATTAGTAAAAATCCAGCCAAGTGGTTTGAATTACCAAGGTGCAGTAACTGAGTTGGTCACCAGATGGTGATCTACTCAAGTTACCTGCCAAAACTCAGTTAATTCTTGTGCTTGCACAACTCTTAGATACCACTACACACATGTCAGAATGGCTAAAATGACAGGAAATGATAATGATAACTGTTGGAGGGGATGTGGGAAAACTGGGACACTGATACATTGTTGGTGGAACTGTGAACGGATCCAACCATTCTGGAGAGCAATCTGGAACTATGCTCAAAAAGTTATCAAACTGTGCATACCCTTTGACCCAGCAGTGTTTCTACTGGGCCTATATCCCAAAGAGATTTTAAAGGAGGGAAAGGGACCCACATGTGCAAGAATGTTTGTGGCAGCCCTTTTTGTAGTGGCAAGAAACTGGAAACTGAATGGATGCCCATCAATTGGAGAATGGCTGAATAAATTATGGTATATGAATGTTATGGAATATTATTGTTCTGTAAGAAACAACCAACAGGAGGATTTCAGAGAGGCCTGGAGGGACTTGCATGAACTGATGCTGAGTGAAATCAGCAGAACCAGGAGAACATTATACACAGCAACAAGACTATACGATGATCAATTTTGATGGACATGGTTCTCTTCAACAATGATGTGATTCAAACCAGTTCCTATTGTTCAGCGATGAAGATAGTCATATACATCCAGAGAGAGGCCTGTGGGAACTGAGTGTGAACCACAACGTAGCATTTTAATGCTTTCTATGAATATTTCCTTGCATTTTGTTTTCCTTCTTATGTTGTTTTTTTTTCTTCTTCTCTTTCTAGATCTGATGTTTCTTGTACAGTAAGATAACTGTATAGATATGTATACATGTATTGTATTTGTCATATAATTTATCCTATTTAGCATGTATTAGATTACCTGTCATCTAGGGGTGGGGGTTGGGGGGAAGGAGGGGAAAAGCTTGGGAAAAAAAAAGTTTTTGCAAAGGTCAATGTAGAAAAATCACTCATATGTTTTGTAAATAAGCTATATTCAAAAAAAAAATTCTTGTGCTTGCACAGGTAGAGATAATGTCTCTCCCTGGATCCTAGCACAATAATATTTTCAGCTTCCAAATGAACCTTTTTGACTGAGAAGGGTAATTTTAAGCCTGTTTGGAGTCTCTAATTTGAGGGACTATCATAGGAAAGAAGGATTCAACTTATTCAGAGTCCATAAGGAAGAGAATTGAGTTGGAAGTTACAAAAAGACAAATTGAAATTTCATATTGGGAAAAATTTCCCAAAATTTCAAGAGCTCAAAAAATAGAATGGGCTGATTTAGAGACCCCCACTTCTTTTTCTTTTTTTTTTTTTGCTGAGGCAATTGGGGTTAAGTGACTTGCCCAGGGTCAAACAGCTGTTACGTGTCTGAGACCAGATTTGAACTCAGGTCCTCCTGACTTCAGGGCTGGTGCTCTATCCACTGTGCCACCTAGCTGCCCGGAGACCCCCACTTCTTAAAGCAAAGACTGGATGATACCTTAATGGTATACTCAGAATTGGGGGTGGGGTGGGGAGCTCTTTTTCAGGTATTGATTGGACTAAATAACTACCAAAATCTTTAAATCTGGAAATTTATTAAATTCTGTGATGTTCCAATTAAGAATTTACTCTCTTTCAATAAGGTGTCATTTTCTGATCCTTACAAAATTTCTTTGTGCATATTTGTATGTCTTTATCTGTGTATATATTATTTCTATTCCCCACTCCCCAAAGTAGAATGCAAGCTCTTTGAGGAAAGAAAATTAACCTTTGGACCTCTACTTTTATATACAGTTCTATTTTCACATTCTCACCAAGTTTTCTTTTATATTTTAAATATCCCAGATTTTAAATGTCTGGGTATTTATTGTTCAATGCACTCTTAGATTCAAACTAGCCAGACCTGAATAAATGATATTGTTTTCTAGAGGCAGACTATTTGACTCCTTGCTCAGGTATTATTTATCATATTCATTGTTCTTTCTCAGAGTTTTCAAAGAGGAAATACTGTAAGACTTTTACCTATAGTAATGGACTCAAAATACAAAATATTACAAATGTTTTTGGATATAACATGGAGAATTTGTTTTGCTCAATTATGCATATTTACTATAAGGGCTTTCTTGTTCTTTATTCGCAACAAAATAAAAGGGAAAGGGAAATTAGGGAAGGGAAGAAAAGAAGAAATTTAGAGATAGGAAGAAAAGAGTGTCATTGAAGCTTTTGAAGCAAAAGAATCTCAGTTGGTAACTATCCATAGGGGAATGGCTGAAAAAGTTATGGCAGTTGTCATATATGAAGGTAATTGTACACATAGCTGCTGCTTATTTATGAACTTGTTTCTCACTCAATAAATATACAGCAAAGGTACTAGGATTAGCTTTTCACCCTGGAACACCACTCCCCTATTCACAGCCCCTTATGTATGACCTAGAACTTGGTGGAAGGCAATTGAACTTCCAGTTTACACCTATTCTTTCCCTTTCACATGTTTAGGCTTCTCTGTGCTAGATCTGGGATTTCTTGACCCTATGTTAGAATGACTCTATGGACCTTCTCTCGATAGACTCTAGATAGACCTTAATGTCTGAAGAGAGGGAGACTCACTGTGATTTTTTAAATGAATTCAGTCTAATACATTTTCTACATCAGTTTAGAGAAGTTGGAGATGGGAAGAAATTCATTGTACTTCCTACTTTTTGTCATTTTTGTCTCCATCCCCTCACTGCTTATTATAAATTGTCTATAAGCAGCATTACTGTAGGAGAGGCTGATGCTCTCTAGAGCTAATGACAAAAGTTGTTACCTTTATATTCTCACACTTTAAGTGCTTATACTAATAGAATAAATTAATCTAAAATCAGTTATCCCTTCCCCAGAACAGAGAAGTGGGAAATGGACATGATGTCTTATTGAAGCATTTTCTTTTAAAGAAATATAGATAATGGAGAGACTTGCATGAACTGATGCTGAGTGAAACGAGCAGAACCAGGAGATCATCATACACAGCAACAACAGTATTACATGATGATCAATTCTGATGGACATGGCTCTCTGCAACAAAGAATTGCCTCAAACCAGTTCCAATTGTTCACTGAAGAAAACCATATCCACCCAGAGAGAGGGATATGAAATACAGACCACAACGTAACATTTTCATGCTCTCTATTGATATTTGCTTGCATTGTGTTGCCTTTCTCTGATTTTCTTTTTTTTTCTTGTAGATAGGATTTTTCTTGCATAACTTGTCAAGCATTTCAACATTATTAACAGGTAGTGGACTTCCTGCCATCTAGGGGAGGGGAGGGGACTGGGGGTAAAATTTGTAATGGAAAGCTTTGTAAAAATCAATGCTGGGGAACTACCCATACATATGTTATACAAATAAACAGCTTTAATAAAAAAAAAAAAGAAATATAGATAAAAGGGGCAGTTAGGTGGTACAATGGAAAGAGCACCAACTCTGAAGTCAGGAGGACCTGATTTCTTGACACTTAATACTTCCTGGCTGTGTGACCCTAAGCAAGTCACTTAACCCCAATTGTCTCAGAAAAAAAAATTAAAAAAAAAATAAAAAGAAGAAATACAGGTAAAAGGACAGAAAGGCCAACAGAAATCAACAAATGGACAGTTTTGAAAGTTACATATTGAATTTATTATATGTTGTAAAAGAAAAGTGGGACATACATAATAAAGACCCATTGTTTCCTATATAATCTTTTTCTGTCTTATTATATATGTGGAAATAGCCATTCTATTTGGTTAGGTTCAGAAAAAAAAATTAAAAAACAAAACAATAACATTTCATCCTCCTCTTCCTAAAAGGTCTTTGGGTGTGGGCCATTGACAATCTACATTGTCTATACTTCACAATGTGATTAATATAACCCCTTTTTTTTTTTGGTTGGTATTTTCTATTATTATGGCCTGTGGAAGGAATCTCTTACACCAATGACAAGTTAGCATTCATCACCAACTTCAGCACATTCTGAGCCTTTTCTTTTTTAATTTGTAAAAAATTTCTACAAAGACAGTTAAATAGATTGTTTTTTTTTCTTTTTCACACTAGTCATTGTCCCTTAACTTTAGCTCTTATAGGGTTCTAGATTTTAGTTGGAAGGGCTCTTAAAGATTGATCTTGACATCACTCACAAAGATATCACTTACGTGTTAAAAGATTCTGAAGTTCCCTTATCTGATCATAATTTATTAGCGTTTCACCCCATCCTATGTCTTTTCTTACTTAACTCTACTCTTCATCCATATCATGACCTCCAATCTCTTGATCTTTCATTTTTCTCCCAGATTATCTCCCTTGCATTAGCCATTCTTTCCTCTTCTCTCCATCTTAACTCCTAAGTGTACTAAATCAACTCACACTGTCCTCTCTGAAATCTTTAGCCTCTTAGATTGACCATAATGGTCCAACCCTCAACCTTGGACCATTCCTACCATTTGTTGCTTTCAAGCGTACATAGACGCTATTGAATGAATGAAGATAGAGAAAATCATGCAACCTTTCTGACTAGATCCACTACAAATTTATGGTATATAACCCGATGGGGCCCTCACTAGTGCTAGGCAATCCTACACTACCTACATTATCAATTCACTATCTTATTCTCCACAGTGGCTCTTCCAAACTTTTTCATCTCTCCTGAAATCTCTCATGACTCCTCTCTCCTTCAACACTCTCAGGGGAGAACCTTGCCTCATATTTTACAGAAAAAAATTAAGGCTCTTTGCTGTGAGCTTCATCTTCCCTCTTTCTCATCGATCATTGCTACTTTCCCTTTCTTCATCTGTCTCAAATGATGAAGTGGCTTTACTCCTTATCAAGGATAATTCCCTCTACTTGTTCAAAAGATCCTGTCCTTGGGAACTGAAGGGTTGCCCATCAATTGGAGAGTGGCTGAATAAATTATGGTATATGAATGTTATGGAATATTATTGTTCTGTAAGAAACGACCAGCAGGACGATTTCAGAGAGGCCTGGAGAGACTTGCATGAACTGATGCTGAGTGAAACGAGCAGAAGCAGGAGATCATCATACACAGCAACAACAGTATTACATGATGATCAATTCTGATGGACATGGCTCTCTGCAACAAAGAATTGTCTCAAACCAGTTCCAGTTGTTCAATGAAGAAAACCATATACACCCAGAGAGAGGTATATGAAATATGGACCACAACGTAACATTTTCATGATCTCTATTGACATTTGCTTGCATTGTGTTGCCTTTCTCTGATTCTTTTTTTTTCTTGTAGATAGGATTTTTCTTGCATAACTTCTCAAGCATTTCAACATTATTAACATGTAGTGGACTTCCTGCCATCTAGGGGAGGGGAGGGGACTGGGGGTAAAATCTGTAATGGAAAGCTTTGTAAAGATCAATATTGGAAAACTACCCATATACATGTCATACAAATAAAAAGCTTTAAAAAAAAAAAAGATCCTGTTCTATCCCATATCTTCCAACAGATTACTGGCTCTCATCCCCCTCTTTCACTTATTTTCAATCTCTCCTCATTTACTATCTGCTTCCCTACTGCCTTTATGTCTCCCCTTACTTGATCCTTCCATCTCTGCCATCTGTAGTTAATTTCCTTGAAAAAGCTATTTATAATAGGTCTCTCTACTTTCTTCTTACTCTCTTTTTAACTCTTTATATTCTGGCTTCCTATTTCATCATCTTGTTGAAACTGCTCTTAACAAAGTTATTGGAAAAAGTTATATCCTAACTGCCAAATCCAATGGCCTTTTTTCAATCCTCATTCTCCCTGACCTCTCTTTAACCTTGTTGATCATTCCTTCCTCCATCATACATTCTTCTCTCTAGGTTTTTGGAATATACTCTCTCCTGGTTCTCTTCCAACTTGACTGCTTCTTGTTCATCTCCTTTGCTAGATCCTCATTCATTTCATGACCTCTAATTATAGGTGTCCCTCAGGGTTTTGTTCTGGGTCCTTTTCTCCCTCTCTACTTCTTAACTTGATTATTTTATCAATTCCCATATATTTAATCACCATCTTTTTATTGATTATTCTCAAATCTACCTATTGTATCCCAACTGCTCTACTGATCTCCAATTTCATATCTCTAACATCTTAAATTGTATATCCAGGAAGTATCTTAAACTAAATTTGTTGAAAACAGAACTTAACATCCTTCCCCTTAAACTTTCCTTTTCCCTTACCTTCCCTATTACTATAGAGGGCAACAACATCCTCTAAATCCTTCAGACTTGCAACATAGGAGTCATCTTGGATTCTTCCTTCTCTCATCCCTTATTTCTAATCTGTTGCCAAAGCCCGATGATTTCACCTTTGCAACTCTCAAACATACCTCATTCTCTGCTCTGACACTGCCTCTCCTTTGGTGCAGGAGCTCTTCACCTCACACCTGCTGATGGAGTCTGCTTGCCTTAAATCTCTCCCCACTCTAGTTTGTACTCCATTCAGTCACTCAAATGATTTTCCATTTTCCTAAAGTTCAGCCTTGATGATTTTGCCCCCTACTCAATAAAGTCCAGTGGCTTCCTATTGCCTCCAGGAGCAAATACAAAATACTTTGACATTCAAAATCCTTTCCTACCTTTTCAGTCTTCTTATACCTCTCTCTCTGACAGGTACCATTTAATCTAGAGACACTGGCCTCCTGGCCAGTGAACAAGACATTTCATCTCTTGGCTCCCAGGCATTCTATCCGTCCGCCCCCATGTTTGGAATGTTTTCCCTCCTCCTCTCTGACTGCTGACTCTTTGGCTTCCTTCACCTCCCACTAAAATTTTTCCTTCAACTGGAAAATGAGTGGATGCCCATCAGTTGGGGAATAGTTGAATAAGTTATGGTATATGAATGTAATGAGATATTATTATTTAAGAAATGATGAGCAGACTGATTTCAGAAAAGTCTGAAAAGACTTATACAAACGGATGCTAAGTGAAGTGAGCAGAACCAAGAGAATATTATACACAGCAACAACAAGATTATGTGATGATCATCTCTGATGGACATGGCTCTTTTCAACAATGAAGTAATTCAAGATGGGGGCAGCTAGGTGGTTCAGTAGATAGAGCACCAGCCCTGAAGTCAAGAGGACCTGAGTTCAAATCTGATCTAGGACACTTACCACTTCCTAGCTGTGTGACTCTGGGCAAGTCATTTAACCCCAATTGCCTCAGGGAAAAAAAAAAGTAATTCAAAATAATTCCAATAGATTTGTGATGGAAAGAGCCACTCACATCCAAAGAGAGAACTATGGAACTATGAATATGGATCAAAGCATAGTATTTTCACTTTTTTATTGTTGCTTGTTTGCTTGTTTTTTAGTGTGTGTGTGTGTGTGGTTTTTTTTTTCTTTTGATCTGGTTTTTCTTGTGCAGCATGATGAATATGGAAATATGTTTAGAAGAATTGCACACATTTAACCTGTATCAGATTGCTTGCTGTCTTTTAGAAGAAGGGGGAAGGAGGGAGAAAAATTTGGAACACAGAGTTTTGCAAAGATGAATGTTGAAAATATTCTTTGCATGTAATTGAAAAAATAAAATACTATTTTAAAAAAAAGACCCTGTACATGAACTGCTAATCATATTAAAGGCAATTTTTTTTAACCTTGCCTTCTCCTGGAAGCCTTTTCTAGCCCCTCTTACTTCCAATGCTTATCTCTTTGAATTATTTTCTATTTATCCTATATTTGTTTTGCTTTGTATATGTTTGTTTGCTTGTTTTCTCCCCCATTAGGCTACAAGCTCTTTGAAGGCAGGAACTTCAAAATCTCTTTTTGTATCCCCCAGCCCTTATCACAGTGGGTGGTACTGGTAAGCACTTAATAAAAAGTTTATTGAATTAAATTGGATATTCCAATCCAACCTCTTGATTTTACATGAGAAAAATGAATCTCAGAAAGATTAAATGACTGGTCCAAAATTACAAAGGTTACTGTGGCAAGTCAGGATATGAACTAGGATCCTTTAACTTCAAATTTAATACTCTTTTCTACTGAAACTTTCCTTATAACCATAAAACCCCCAAAATATTTAAATAAAATCAAGCAACCAAGAAAAGAATGGATCTAACAGTATATATCACATTGCCCCTTCACCACTCCCTTCAGGTTACTTATATGCTTCATTATAAATTCTCCTAAACCAAAATTATTCATTGAAATTAATCTGAATTCAGTTACCATTTTATGTTGTGATTTGTATTATTCTAGTTGTTGTGTATAGTGTTTTCTTCTTCATTTTATTTTTTCTATTCTTTGTAACTTAGAACATGTTTCTTTGAATTCCTCATATTCAACATTTCTTATAATACAATAAGATTCCATTACGCTCACATTTGAAGTTTTCCTTGAGGAGTCATTTTCCTTTCCTGGGTTTGTGTCTTAGGCATCTCTGGTACCATGAAACCTCTTTACATATTCTGTGATTCAGTGACACTGGCTTTCTTGCTGTTCCTTGCAGAAGAAACTCCATCTTCCTACTCCAGATACTTTCTGTGGCTCTTCCCCTTGTCTAGAACACTCTATTTCTTCATCTTCACCTTCTGGTTTCCAAGGCTTCCTTCAAGAACCAGCAGAAAATCCCACTTTCTACTTTAATTCCCCCTTAACTCTAGTGCTTTTGGGTATGTACACAATTATTTTCATGTTGTTGCTTCCATTAGATTATGAATTCCATAAGAGCAAGGACAGTATTTTGATTTAATCGTATTGCATTGACTAATTTGTACACATTATAACTTCCTGGCTGTCTTTTCACTATGTCTTCAATCTGGAGACATCACCCTCATTTCACTCCCTGTGGAACCTTGGACTCCCTGGAAGTTTCCAGCACTCCTTGATATGCTATCTTTGAAGACTGAAGATCTTTGAGGGCAGGGACTGTTTGGCTTGCTTGTGTTTGTATTCCCAGTCATTAGTACTGTTAGACACATGGATACACAGTAAATGCTTGATAAATGCTCTATCTTGTATATCCCCCAGGAGAATGTATGTTCCCTGAAGGCAGGGACTGATTTTTCTTTGTCTTGTATTCCTATCCTTGCACATCATTGCTACTTAATATGTATTGACTTTAATTGGTCTTAAATCTCCTGAATATTCTAATAGTCCTTTTCTAGCCACCTTCTAGTTTTTCAATGTCTTTTCTAAAATGTGTTGCCCAAAGGTGGCCACAATAATCCAGATGAGGACAGGGCAGAAAACAAGAGCCTATTCGAGGCAGAGATGATAGGGAGAAGAGGCTTCAAGGTGGGAATGGGGTATAGTTTTGTTGAGAGGGAAGGCATGCAGGGGTGGAAAGTTCCATTTGTAATCCTGTTATAACTTGGAGGAAGTCTCATCATCTGGGTGGGAGAACTTGCACAAACTCATCCAGCGATCTTTGGAGAATCCTTGTTCCTTTCTGGAGTCTAGCTTCCTCGTTTGTTCAAAGGCCATCTGAAGTGCCTTCCAGTTGTAATATTCTGGAGAGACCTCAGCTTCCTCGTTTGTTCAAAGGCCATCTGAAGTGCTTTCCAGCTGTGATACTCTATAAACTTGGGATTCCGTACCCAAAGTTTCTCTCTTCCTTTAAAATACAGCTCACAGGGCCACTAGGTGGCGCAGTGGAGAGAGCACCAGCCTTAAAGTCAGGAGGACCTGAGTTCAAATCTAGTCTTAGACACTTAACACTTTCTAGCTGTGTGACCCTGGGCAAGTCCCTTAACCCCAACTGCCTCTGCCAATAAAAAAATAAAATAAAATAAAATACAGCTCAGGCACCACTTTTTTTTTCATAAAACTTTTTTTGATCCCCCACAATTACCTTGGGAGTGCCCTCCGTCCCAAATGCCTTGTATTTAATACACATATAAAGTCACTCTACACATACACATATCACATGTACATAAAACATAAAAAACTCACATAATTCTCATTCCTAAGGGTTGTATTCAATATGTAATATGTAGTTATTTACATATATTATACAACTATATTACATTTATTTATGTAAATATTTGCGTTTATTAATTTTATATTTACGCTGAATAGATTTCCATTTGAATTTACTACAGAATGTAAGCTCTTTAGGAGAAGAGATTATTTCATTCTTTGTGCTTTTATCCCAGGGCTTGGCACAGTACCTGGCACACAGTATGTGCCTAATAAATTCGTGTCGACTTGTTGATTGGAAGCACAGAATCAGGAGGCTGAGGGGAAGAGGTAAGAATAATTTTCCATGATGAATGAGTTCTGCAACAAAGATCTTAAGATCTTACATTCCGTCCAATGAGAAGCCAGAACGAGGCAGCTTTTAGCCACTTCTCCAAAGGCCCTACCTTGGATAAGAATCCAGCCCCGCTTCTACCCTTTGACCTATACCCTTTGGTTTTGGTCCTCTTACCTTTATCTTCCCACCCCATCCAAAAGAAAGAGGCGGAGCCTCCGCAGCTGAGAGCGGACCAATCAGAGGAGAGATGAATATGAAGTAAAGGATTGCCGCGCGCCAGTTCTCCAGAGCGAGCCTCTTGGCTTCCTTGCTTTTTCTGGGAGGGCGGGGCCGCGAGCAAGTTGGGGCGCGCCGCTGGGTTAAGGGGCACGCGCGCGCGTCGGGGCGGCGCAGGGGCTGCCGGTCCTAGTCCTGGCGTGGGGCTGTGGTGTGTGCCGGAGGCTGGAGCGGCTGCGGTCTCGCATTGCTGAGATGTCGCGCACGGTGAGGAAAACCCCCCCCAACCCCCCCTCCCCCCGCCGGCATCTGGACCCGGAGGCCCCTACCCAGTCTGGCCTAAGGCCAGCCCCTCCCCCCTTAGTCTTCTGCGTCTGGACCTGACATATCTCTTCACCCCGATACGTCCTTCACCTCCTACATCTCCTCGACCCAGAGACGTCCCCCACCCCACCGCGAAACACCTCCCCCAGAGAAACCAATCATCTTCCCCCAGACCCCGAGATATCGCTCTCACTTTCCTGATCTTTCCCCAGAAACCCCGATTCTCCTTCCCCCACCTTAATTACTGCACCTCTACAGAAAGAAGGGGGGCATATATTTCTCGGGAAGAGATACATCTTACCCACCTTAGATACATCTTAGCCCCCACTTCTACCAAGTAATTGTCAGGAATTCTCTCTCTATTGAGGGCTCCTTGGTCCCCATCCCAGCCTGATCTTTCCCTCCCCTAACCTTCCTGTTCTTCATCCGGTAGGAGTCCCTCCTCCCACTCTTGCAGTCACTGCCCTGTCTTGTTGGAGCTATAAGCGAATTATTCTGTTTATCTTGCTTTATATGCTTCATCTGATTGTATCGGAGATTATCTCCACGGTACTGCCCAGAATATGAAAGTAATGGTTAAAGGGCCCGCCTGGAAATTAGGAAGATCTAGACTTGAATATTGCTTCTCATACTTAATAGCTAAGGGTAAAACTCTCAGTATCCCAGTCAGTTCTCTAAAACTGTAAATTAAAGTGAAATTGCCCAGGGAATTTTCATATCTGGAGTTCCCCACCTAAAAGAACAGGTGCATACGGAAAACAAACCTTCCAAACTCTTGAAGAAATTGAAGTTTAGAAAACTGTCCTGACTTGAGACCCTGTCTTTGAATCCTGTATGTTTTCAGTTCTGCATCCCATTATTTCCTCAAACCCCAAATAAAAGGGGGTTCTGCTTTTCCTGATTTCCCAATGACCTTATATCATTTAGGTCTTAGGAGACCCTGTGAGGAGTGTGCTTTGGTAGGCAAAATAATGTAATCTTTAAACTGCATTAACATGCTATTTAGCCTTGATCAGACTATATCTTTGAGCATTGTGTTTTCTTCTGGTTGTTACATTTTTAAGAAAACAGTGATAAGCTGGAAAATGTCCAAAGGAGAGCAGCCAGGATGCAAAAAGCCCTTGAGATCTTGCCATAAATGATTCTGAGGATTTCTTAAAGTATTTGAATAACTGTCACATAAAAAAGGGATTAGATTGGTCCTACTTGGTCCTAGAAATAGGAGCTGTGGTTAGAAGTTAATAGACAAATTTAGGAAACATTTCCTCACAATGTTATTTAGTCTTTTTTTTCAGTCATTTTAGACTCTTCGTGACCCCTTGAGGGGTTATCTTGGCAAAGATACTGTTGTGGTTTGCTTTCTCCCTCTCCAACTCATTTTGCAGATAAGGAAACTGAGGCAAACAAGGTTGAATGACTTGCCCAGGATCATACCGTCTGTATTATGAATTGATGATGAGCCTTTTTGACTCTAGGCCCTGTACTACTATTCACTGCACCATCCAGCTGTCCTATTCCTAACAATGAGAGCTATGCAAAAGTATAATGGACCACCTCAGGAGGAGGTAGATTCCTCATTGGAGGCATTTCCAGAGAAGGGCTAATGATAATTTATCAAGGTATTGAAGAAGCAGTTTGTTTTTCATGTGTGATTAGGCTGGAGGGTCGCTAAGGTCCCTTCTGATTCAGAAGTTTTGTGGTTCTGAGCTTATCATACTTTTTTCTTCACTTTGGAGTTTCTCCCCCCCTTTAATCTTATAGGTATATTTAATATTTGTAGTTAGGTTTTCCCACCGTTAATAATTCCTTCTCTGTAGAGATGTTTTAGGAACATGGTTTCTTGGACCAAGCATTGGACCTTTTAAGCAGCTACTGTTCCAGGCTCAAGTTCTCATTTTCATAAGTTTTTCTTATTTATAGCAATGCTATGATTTACCACCACATAGAACATACCATAAGCTTAAAACCCTTTGGGTGTCGCATACTCTTGGTGGTAACTGGTACTTAACATTGAACTTAAAATAAAATGATGTAGCCAGAAAGATGTTTAGAAATTACTTGATTTAGCACCCTCCTTTTCTGGAAGAGGAAGCTGATGGCCAGAGAGGGAGAAGACTTGCTTAAGTTAAGAGAGCAGTGTAGTGTCGGCCTAATCTAGAGCCTGATGTTCTGATTTCTCTGGGCCAGGCTCTTTTTGCTATACTACATGGCCTCCTATCAACAGTCTAATTCAATGGCCTTGATATTCTTGGTAATGATTTAGCTAGCTAGCATTTAGTAAGAGTCCTTGACATACTTGAGAAAACTAAGTATCTCTCTTCCTCTTCTGACTCTAATTAGCTGTGTGATTTTTTGAAAATCTTTTGGGGTTCAGTTTTCACTTATGAAAAATGAAAGGGATATATGGATTTGTCAGTTCTATATGAGGAAAATATCCAGTGCCAAAATAAATTAGGCTGCCTCATAAAGTAGTGAGCTCTTTATCATTGAAGGTCTGAAAGCAGTCATTGAAGAGATTCTCATCCCATACAAGTTGGAATAGATGGTTGCTTTCAGCTCAGATTGTAAATTTCTGTGACTAAGTGGTTTCTATGACCCTCCTTGAGCTCTCAGAATTTATGATTCCATCCATGCCAGGATAGAAAACATGGAAAGTATTGGCATAAAAATGCATATAGTGATGATACTTTGTTGAATAAATGAGTATAATTTGAGTTAGTTCCCTAAAAGTGTACATGAATTCACTATACTGTCTTTCATTTTTGCACCTGATATCCCTTGTGACCTGTTACACATAGCTGTCTGACCATGATCCTTTGATTGAAATGCAATCAGTGTCTCAAAAGCAGGGTTGTTTTTTATGCAGAAATGGATGAGGAATCAAGACAAAGTTCAAGGAAGGTAACAAAGTCAGTAGGGGTGATAGACTAGAAAATAAGAATGGATGGAGGGATTAAAGGCCACCAAATTAGTTCTAAACACTCCATATCCGTTCAGTGGTTCTCAAAATATCCCTGCTGGACGATTTCAGAGAGGCCTGGAGAGACTTGCATGAACTGATGCTCAGTGAAGTGAGCAGAATCAGATCATTATTCACAGCAACAATACTATATGAGGATCAGTTCTAATGGGCATGACTCTCTTCAACAATGAAATGCTTCAAACCAGTTCCAATTGTTCGGCGAAGAGAGCCATATACACCCAGAGAGCGGGATGTGAAATGTGGACCACAACATAACATTTTCATGTTCTCTATGGAGGTTTGCTTGCATTGTATTTCCTTTATCGGATTATTCTTTCTCATAGATACGATTTCTCCTGCACAAAAAATGATGCAATAACTATACATATATTCGATTTCTTAAGTATTTTAACATAATTATCATGTAGTGGATATCCTGCCATCTAGGGGAGGGGTGGGGAGTAGGGGGGAAAAATTTGTAACAGAAAGCTTTGTAAGGGTTAATGTTTAGGAATTACCCATACATATGTTTTGCAAATAAAATGTATTAATAAATTAATTAATTAATTAAAAAAATATATATCCCTGCTGGTGCTGAGACCCTTTCAGAGGATCCTTGAGGTCAAAACTATGTTCATAACAATACTAAGACATTTTGATTTCTAATATGGTAAATATCTACAGATATAATCCACAGAAATAAGAATTCTTTAGAGATATTCAATAATTTTAAAATTCAATAGAGGGATCCTAAGGCCAAAAAAATTGACAGCTAATCCTGTAGACTGAGATGGAAAGAAATTGGTCAATAAACAAGGATTTATTAAATATTTGCTATGTGCCAAGAGTTTTCTAAATTAGGGGTAGTAGGAGCTCATGTTTATAAAGACCAAAAAAATGAAATTATCCCTATCCTGCAGGAATCTATCAAGGAAGATAACAAATATAGATAAAAGTGTATGTGTGTGTGTATATAACACACACACACACACACAGACACATAGTGTATATATATATATATATAAATTTGAATGGATATAGAGTATACACACCATATATTTACATATACATACTCATATGCATACATAGACATATTTATATTTGTTATCTCCTTTGATAGACTTAAAATTCTGCAAGAGCTCATAGCAGATCTATATCTCTTTTATTTGTGTGTGTGTTTGTGTGTGGGTGTGTGTATAAAATACAAGATAATTTGTAAGAGGGAGGCAGTTAGATATGAGGAAAAGCCTCATGTTGGGAGCATTTGATTTGAGCTTTAAATACAATCGAGAATTTGAAGTAAGAAGGGCATTCCTTTTTTGGGTGATAATCTATGCCATTGCATGGAGACAAGATGGAATGTCATATTCAGAAAAAGGCAACAAGATTAGTTTGGCTGAATTGTAAAGTACATGAAGGGATGTGCAACAAACCTGTAAAGTTAGGTTGAAGTCACTTTACAAAAGATTCTAAAAGATGTACTTTATCCTAGAGGCAGTAGGGAGCCATTGGAACCTCTTGAGCAGGGAAGTGACATGGTCAGACCTGTGTTTTAGAAATATCACTTTGGTGGGTAGAGTGCCATCCCTGAAGTCAGGAGGACCTGAGTTCAAATATGACCTTAGACACTTAATACTTAGACACTTAATAGCTGTGTGACCCTGGGGAAGTCACTTAACCCCAATTGCCTTAGCAAAAAAAAAAAAAAAAAAAAAGGAATATCACTTTGGCAGCTATGTGGAAGATGAATTAGAGAGGTGAGAGACTTCCTACAGTCATACAAAGTCATAGTGCTACTGTAACACTGTCAGAAGGTACATTTTATTTTTTAACTATATACTACCATGCTAGACTTTTATTAGTCCAGAGTGCTAAGAGCTAGAAGAAACCTCCGAAGCTGTTTAGTTCTTAGCCTCTTCCATTTGACAGATGAAGAAACTTGAAATTCAGAAAGGTTAAGGAGTGACTTGTTTAAGATCCCACAGATGGTAAATGCTGGAAGTGGAATAAGGCAGGAAGGAAGACACGAAAGTAGTCAGGGTGATGAGGCTGCTAGATTTAGCAAAAAGGGTCTGGTTTGGGTGATAAGAGACCGAGTGAATCTTTAGGAGAGAGTTACTAAATAATGAGAAGAGTAGGAAGGTCTGGAAGTATCAGCAAGGAGTAACACCAGCTCCTTCTGACCCATTATGTCTGAGGACATGAGAGAAGGATAATCTTGTCTAAGAGTGTGACCAGGGGTGCACTATCTTCCAGAGGGAGCTAGTCTTCTATGAGCACAGGAAGATGGGAAGAATAAGGACAAGGTCTAGGATGAAAAGGCATTTCTCAGATTCATTAGAAAGCTGGAAGTGACCACAGAGATCAGTATCCAATTCCTTTATTTTATAGATTTGAAAATTGAGTTCCAGAGAGTCTTACTGAGCTGGCTTAGGTCATACAATAGAATTTTGTTTTCCAAATACATGTAAAGAAATGTTGGAGGGGATGTGGGAAGGCTGGGACACTGATACATTGTTGGTGGAGCTGTGAACAGATCCAACCATTCTGGAGAGCAATTTGGAACTATGCTCAAAAAAATTATCAAACTGTGCATACCCTTTGACCCAGCAGTGTTTCTATTGGGCTTATATCCCAAAGAGATCTTAGAGGAAGGAAAGGGACACACATGTGCAAGAATGTTTGTGGCAGCCCTTTTTGTAGTGGCTAGAAACTGGAAACTGAATGGATGCCCATCAATTGGAGAATGGCTGAACAAATTATGGTATATGAATGTTATGGAATATTATTGTTCTGTAAGAAACAACCAGCAGGATGATTTCAGAGAGGCCTGGAGAGACTTGCATGAACTGATGCTGAGTGAAGTGAGCAGAACCAGGAGATCATTATACATGGCAACAACAATACTATATGACGATCAATTCTGATGGACATGGCTCTCTTCAACAATGAAATGTTTCAAACCAGTTCCAATTGTTCAGTAAAGAAGGCCATATACACCCAGAGGGAGGGATATGAAATGTGGACCACAACATATCATTTTCATGCTCTATATTGATGATTGCTTGCATTGGGTTTCCTTTATCAGATCTTTTTTGTTCATGTAGATACGATTGTTCTAGCACAGCAAGATAAGTATGGAAACATGTATACATATATTTGACTTGTCAAATACTTTAATATAATTAACATGTAGTAGACTTACTGCCATCTAGGGGAGGGGAAGGGAAGGGGGGGAAAATTTGTAACAAAGCTTTGTAATGGTCAGTGTTGAAGAACTACCCATATATATGTTATACAAATAAAAAAGCTTTAATTAAAAAACAAACAAACAAACAAAAATACATGTAAAGAGAGTTTTCAACATTCTTTTTTTAATTAATTGGGGGGGGGGAGGTGGGATGAAATTACTTGGAGTTAAGTGACTTGCCCAGCATCACACAATTAGGAAGAGTTAAGTGTCTTGAAATTTAAATTGAGGTGGTCCTGACTTCAGGGCTAGTGCTTTATTCACTATACCATAGCTGCACTTCAACATTCATTTTTGTAAGACTCTTCCAGATTTTTCTCTCCCTCCCTTATCTCCCCTCTCCTTAAGACAGCAAGCAATATGATGCAGGTTAAATATGAGCATTTCTTTTAAACATTTTCATATTTGTCATGTTGTGCAAGAAAAATAAGACCAAGGGGTAAAAAAAAACACAAGAAAGAAAAAAACAAAGGTGAAAATACTATGCTTCAATTCACATTCAGTCTCCATTGTTGTCTCTGAATACGGATGGCATTTTTCATCCCAAATCTATTGAAAATACCTTGAATCACTGCATTGTTGAGAAGAGCCAAGTCTGTCACAGTTAATCACTACATAATCGTGTTGTTACTGTATTCATTGTTCTCTTGGTTCTGCTCACTTCACTCATGCAAGTCTTTTCAGAGTTTCTGAAATCGGCCAGCTCATCATTTTTTATGCAACAAAAATATTCCATTTCATTCATATACTGTAACATATTCAATCATTCCCCAGTTGGTGGGCAGCCATTCAATTTCTAGTTCCTTGCAGAACAGAAAGGGCTGCTACTTTTGCACATGTGAGTCCTTTTCCCTCTTTTATGGATATAGACCCAGTAGTGACACTGCTGGATCAAAGGTAGCCAATTGATAGCCCTTTGGGCATAGTTCCAAATTACTCTCTAGAATGATTGAATGATTTCACAACTCCACTAACAATGCATTAGTGCCCCAGTTTTCCCACATCCTTTCCAACATTTATCATTATTTTTTCCTGTCAGCTTAGCCAATCAGAGATACAAAAAGCTAATGAGATGAAGAATGCCTTAAAAAGCAAAATAGACTAAATGGAAAAGATGTACAAAAACTTACTGAGAAAAATAATTTCTTGAAAATTGGAATTGAGCAAATAGAAGCTAATGATTTTATGAGGTATCAAGAAACAAAACCAAAAGAATGAAAAAAATAGAAAATAATGTGAAATATTTCATTAGAAAAACAATTGACTTGGAAATTAGATCCAGAACAGATATTTTAAAAATTATTGGTCTACAGGAAAGCCATGATCAAATAAAAAAGAGCTTGGATATTATCTTTCGAGAAATCATCAAAAAAAAAACCTCTCTTGAAATTGTAGAATCAGAGAGTAAATTAGAAATTGAAAGAATACATCGATCACCACCTGAAAGAGATCCCAAGATAAAAACTCCCAGGAATATTATAGCTAAATTCTGGAACTCCCAGGTCAAGGAGAAAATATTACAGGCTCCAGAAAGAAACAATTCAAGTATAGTGGAACCACAATCAGGATAACAAAAGATTTAGTAGCTTCTACATTAAAAGATCGGAGGGCTTGGAATATGATATTCCGCAGAGCAGTGGAAGCTAGCATTACAACCAAGAATCACCTATCCAGCAAAACTGAGTATAATTTTCAGAGGGAATGGTGGCCATTCAGTGAAATATAGGAATTTCAAATATACGTGATAAATAGACCAGAGCTGAACAGAAAAATTGATTTTCAAGTATAGGACTTATGAGAAGCATAAGGACATAATCAGGAAAGCAACTTAATAAGGTTTATCTGTTTACATTCCTATATGAAAGGATGGTACTTGAACTCATAAGAACTTTTTTCATTATTATGACAGTTAAGGAGTATATACAGACAGAGGGCACAGGTGTGAGTTGAATATGAAGGGATAATATCTAAAACAATAAAATTAAGGAGTGAGAGAGACATGTACTGGGAGAAAGGCAAAAGGAGAGAGAGAATGGTATAAATTATCTGCCATAAAACAGGCGAGACATTTTCTTTTCTTTCTCATTTTTTTTCCTTTTGGATCTGATGTTTCTTGTGCAGCATATTTGTGGAAATATATGTAGAGCAATTGCACATGTTTAACATATATTGTATCACTTGCTGACTGGGGGATGGGGGAAAGGGAGGAGAAAAAAAATAGAATAGAGTTTTGTAGGAATGAATATAAAATTATCCCTGTACATATTTTGAAAATAAAAAGCTATAATTAAAAAAATAACAAAAAATAAAGATTATCTATTCTACCTCTTAGAAATACAAAAAAAAAGTCAAGAAAAAGCTTTTACACTAGAAGGGAAGGGGGATGAGGGAATCTTACTCTCATCAGAATTTGTCTGAAAGAGGAAATGACATACACACTTAATAAGAGATCTATCTTACACTGATACTAAGTGAATTGAGTAGAATCAAGAGAACATTGTATACAGCAACAACAAGATTATGTGATGATCATCTATGATGGACTTGGCTCTTTTCTTTCTTTTTTTTTTTTTGCTTTTTGCTAAGGCAATTGGGGTTAAGTGACTTGCCCAGGGTCACACAGCTAGGAAGTGTCTGAGACCAGATTTGAACTCAGGTCCTCCTGGCTTCAGGGCTGGTGCTCTATCCACTGCTCCACCTAGCTGCCTCGGACTTGGCTCTTTTCAACAGTGATGTGATTTAAGACAATTCCAATACACTTGTGATGGAAAGAGCCATCACATCCAGATAAAGAACTATGGAGACTGAATGTGAATCAAAGCATAGTATTTTCACTTTTTGTTGTTTGCTTATTTTTTTCTTCCTCATGTTTTCTTTTTTCCTTTTGATCTGATTTTTCTTGTATAGTATGACAAATATGGATATATGTTTACAAGAATTGCACATGTTTAACCTATATTGGATTGCTTGCTGTTGAGGGGAGAGGGAAGGGAGGGAGAAAAATTCGGAACACAAGGTTTTGCCAAGGTGAATGTTGAAAATTATCTTTGCATGTATTTAAAAAAAATTAAAAGGTATTGTTAGAGAAAATGAGAGAAATATCTATCTTACCCGGCAGGAAAGTAGGAAGGGAAGAGTGATAGAAGGGAGATCATATTGAGGGAAGGAATAATCAGAAGCAAAACACATTGATAAATGAACAAAAGATAGGAACTATACCCAAAGGGCTATAAAATCATATATACCCTTTGATCTAACAATACCATTATTAAGCACGTATTTCAAAAGAGATTTGAAAAAAAAAAAGGAAAAGGATCTATATGTACAAAAATATGTATAGTAATTCTTTTCTCAGTTCTCATTTGGGGAATGGCTGAATAAATTGCAATATGTGATTATGATGGAACATTATCGTTCTATGGGAAATGTTGAGCAGGATGTTCTCAGAAAATTCTGGAAAGTCCTCCATGAGTTCATGCAAAATGAAACATATATATATATATATATGTGTATATATATATATAAGTAATAGCAGTGTTGTGGGATGATCAGCTGTGAAGACTTTACTATTCTCAGCAATACAGTGATCTACAACTACTCGAAGGACTTAGAATGAAAAATGCTGTTCATATCCAGAGAAAGAACTGATTGTGTCAATACAGATGGAAGCAAACTTTTTTTTTTCTTAAGTTTTTATTTTTTGAGGGGAGATCTGTGTTTTCTTTCACATGACTTTTATGGAAATTCTAGGCCTTATCTTTCCTGTTCATTCCTTCTGCTTTGTAAATAAGAGTCACTGTGTTTTGCTTTCTTCTTTGATGTGATAAGATGTTATATTTCAATTGGACTAGGCAGCTGAGACCTCTTAGGCTGTAATTGTGAGATTCTGTGATTCTAGATTGAGCCCTAGATGCTTCTAGCATGAAAGGTTCAAATACCAAGCATGTGTTTGATCACGTGGACCCTTTGAAGTGGGTCAGTGTGCATTGTTATTATATAAGGAGGGTTTACTTGTACTGCTATTGTAGGGAGCTGAGCTGCTAAACTGGTATAGTTAGTTAGTGGGAGTTAAGCTGCTATACTGGTACAAGTCAGTGCTTTTGGGCAAATGCTGGCAGAATTTGTTGCTTCTTGTTAAGTATAGATTCCCATGTGGGGCTTCTTAAGAGTCTGAAACTTTGAGGCTGTGTATTGAGGTTACTTGTATGGCTTTACAAAACCATCTTTTGGATATATCCATTTTGGTATCTCATAAATGTCTTAATATGTTTAAAACAATGTATCTTTCTTCTCCACTACCTTTCCTCTTCCCAGTTTTCCTAGTAGTGTTAAGAACACCAGCATTCTCTTCTCTTTTAAAATTAAAAAAAAGACTCAGCTCAAATCCCAGCTTTTACAAGAGGCCTTTTTTTTTTATTCCTTTTCACACACCCTTCTCTAGACTAGCACCTTCCCTCCAACATTACCTTCCATATTCACTGTATGTATCTTATATTTACAGTTATTTATTGTTTCAGTCATTAAAATTTGAGCCCCTTGAGGTCAGACAGTGTAATTTTGTTTTTCTTTCAGTATGGTGCCTGACACACAAGTAAATGTTTAAGCAGGGCTTGTTGATTTAATCAGGTCTTTCTGATCCAATGTAAGCTGTCATATATATGAAAATAGATTCAAAATTAGTACCAGTAATTTCTTTTGGTGTTAAAGAAAGGATGGGAAACTCAGGGGTAGGAGGTAAGAATGGGTAGGAATGTGACTTTAGGAACGAATATAGAAACATTTCATTTTATGAATACTGTTTTCCCACAGGAAGCCTTCCCCAACCCCTTTTAATTCCAGTGCCATCCCCTGTTAATTATTTCCTATTTATCTTATATAAAACTTGCTTTGTGTATGTTTGCATATTGTTCCTTTCATTAGTCAAGCAAATATGGTCCTGATTTTTAAAAGGGGAAAGAAGGCAGATTCTTCAAACTCAACTTTTGAGTTTTTCAATTCCCAATAAAATTCTAGACCAGAGATTCTTTTATTTTTTTTAATTTTTAATTTTCAAAATATAGTTTTGCAGATAGTTTTCAACATTGACTCTTGCAAAACCTCTTGTTCTAAATTATTTCTCCCTCCCTTCCACCCCCTCCTCTAGACAAGTAATCCAATATATGTTAAACATGTGCAATTCTTCTATACATGTTTCTACATTTATCATGCTGCACAAGAAAAATCAGATCAAAAAGAAAAAAAAAAGCAAACAATAACGACAAAAAGGTGCAAATACGATTTTATGATCCGTATTCAGGTCCCATAGTCCTCTCTCTGGATGGCTCTCTCCATCACAAGTCCATTGGAATTGGCTGGAATCACCTCATTGTTGAAAAGAGCCACGTCCATCAGAGTTGATCATCATATGATCTTGTTGCCTGTACAATGTTCTCTTGGTTCTATTCACTTCAGTTAGCATCAGTTCATGTAAGTCCCTCCAAGTATTTCTTTCTTCATCTTTAAAATGGGGGCAATGATCCTTATACTAGAAATATTAACATAGTGTCTACTACATGGCAGGCCCTCTAAGTACTGTTTCCAAACATTAATTCATTTGATCCTTAATAACAAATTTTGCATTTGAGGAAACTGAGGCAAACAGATGTTAAGTGGCTTGTCCAAGCTCACAGAGTAAGTATCCTGGCCTGGATTTGAACTCAGATGTTTTTTACCTTAGACCCAGTATGCTAAGCTGTTCTGTGGTCAGCTGCCTTATACTAGCTCAGATCCCAGGTGGTTGTGAGGAAAACATTTTAAAAAATTTTAAGCCTTTAAAATCCATGCTATGGAAAAAGGAGTTATTGTTATATTATTAATTCAGTTATACAATTACAAATCCCTTAAAGAACCAGAAATCACATTTCTATGAAACTTTAAGAGTCATAGAGTTTTGTACATAACCTTGTGAGGTAAATAGTACAGAGATTATTTTTCTGATTTTATGTGGCAGCCAAAAAGAGCAGATGCATCAAAAAGCTGTATTTAAAACAAACAAAAAACTCATGGTAAGCAGAACAGGACAGATAACGGATTTCTGTCTTCTGCCCATAGATCACATTTATGTTCAGTAGTAGGCATCACATTTTAAGAAGAGCATTGACAAGCATGGCACTTATCAAAAAGATAATGAGAAAACCCGTTATTAACCATGAATAGTTGAAGGACTAGTAGTGGCTGACTTTCAGAAGAGGTTTAGACTACTGTGGTAGTCATGTATAGATATTTGAATAGCTTTCTGTATAGATAGATGGATTAGACTTGTACTATTTCACATCCAGGTTTTAAGACTAAGTGAATAGAAGTGGCAGAAAAGCACACTTAGTAGAGAAGAAGCTCCCAAGCAATTAGAGCAATCCAAAGGGGAGTGATTTAATAACCATTTATTGTATGAAAGAACTTTGGTCCATATGCCACCTAGAGTTACTTCCTACCCTGAGAGCTCACCATTCTTGAAGGTATTAAATTGCTGTCTCTCTGAAGCAATAAATTGGGAAATCATTTTTACATTTAAGGGTTCTGATAAAGGCTTCATTTCTAAAATATAATAGAGAATTAAGCCAAATTTATAAGAATTCAAGCCACTCTCCAATAGACAAACGGTCAAAGGATATGAACAGACAATTTTCAGATGAAGAAATTAAAACGATTTCTAGTCACATGAAAAGGTGCTCCAAATCACTGTTGATCAGAGAAATGCCAATTAAGACAACTCTGAGATACCACTATACACCTGTCAGATTTGCTAAGATGACAGGGAGATAATGACAAATGTTGGAGGGGAAGTAGGAAAAACTGGGACACTAATACATTGTTGGTGGAACTTTGAATGGATCCAATCATTCTGGAGAGCAATTTGGAACTATGCTCAAAAAGTTATCAAACTGTGCATACCCTTTGACCCAGCAGTGTTTCTATTGGGCTTATATCCCAAAGAGATCTTAAAGGAGAGAAAGGGACCCACATGTGCAAAAATGTTTGTGTCAGCCCTTTTTGTAGTGGCTAGAAACTGGAAACTGAATGGATGCCCATCAATTGGAGAGTGGCTGACTAATTATGGTATATGAATGTTATGGAATATTATTGTTCTGTAAGAAATGACCAGTAGGATGATTTCAGAGAGGCCTGGAGAGACTTGCATGAACTGATGCTGAGTGAAAGGAGCAGAGCCAGGAGATCGTTACACATGGCAACAACAAGACTATATGATGATCGATTCTGATGGACATGGTTCTCTTCAACAATGAGGTGATTCAAACCAGTTCCAATTGTCCAGTGATGAAGAAAGTCATATACACCCAGGGAGAGGCCTGTGGGATCTGAGCGTGCACCACAACATGGCATTTTCACACTTTCTGTTGATGTTTGCTTGCATTTTGTTTTCCTTCTCAGGTTTTGTTTCTTGTAGATCCAATTTTTCTTGTACAGCAAGATAACTGTATGAATATACATATACATATAATCAATTTGTCATATATTTTAACATAATTAACATGCATTAAACTACCTACCATGTAAGGGAGAAGATGGGGGGGAAGGAAAGAAAAATTTGGAACAGAAGGCTTTGCAAGGGTCATTGTTGAAAAATCACCCATGCATATGTTTTATTTATTTAAAAAAGCTTTAAATAAATAAATTGCTCCCTCTGTGGTCCTTTCTAGTTCTCATAATCTCTTGAGTGTAAAGAATTAACATTCTTATTGAGGAAATAAGATTTAAAAATAATTAAGAAATAATAACCTGGATAACTATATGCCCAAATTGGTGTGGTATTATCAGTAGGTGCCAGTGGAATTTGAACAAATGAAACGTCAATGTAAGCTGGAGTAACTTAGAACATTTTCCTGGAAGCAATGAATTTTAATTAATTAATTAATTGATTGATTTTTAATACATATTACTTTATGAATCATGTTGGGAGAGAAAAATCAGAACAAAAGGCAAAAACCATGAGGGAGAGGAAAAAAAAAACACAGAAAAAAGAAGTGAATATAGCATGTGTTGATTTACATTCAGTCTCCATAGTTCTTTTTCTGGATGCAGATGACATTTTCTGTCCAAAATCTGTTGGGATTGCTTTGGAGCACTGAACCACTGAGAAGAATCAAGCCTTTCAAAGTTGATCATCACATAGTCTTGTTGTTATTAAACACAGTATATTACTGGTTCTGCTTGTTTCTCTCAGTATTATTTCATGTAAATCTTTTTTAAAATCAGCTTGTTCATCATTTTTTACAGAACAATAATATTCTATTACTTTTATATACCACAGCTTATTTGGTCATTCCCCAGTTGATGGGCATCCACTTATTTTCAAGTGAAGGGAAGAAATTTGAGTTAAACCCTAAAAATTTGATTTGGTTGGTCAAATAGGATTTGAGTTGGCAGAAGCAGGAGAAGGGATAAAAGCTCAAAGAAAGATTTGTCCTCTTTGTATACTCTATAGCTGATGAAGATACCTGCCAGTTCTTCCTGTTTTTCTTCTTTAGAATATTAGCTACAGGTCCACATCAACAAATGTTGGACATTTCAGTTGGATGTCTCAGAAACATCTTAAACTCTGCATAGCCAAAAATGAACTCCTTTTCCCCCACAATTCTCTTCCAGACTTCCCTATTTTTGTTGAAAACACCACCATCTTTCCAGGTACCAGATTCTTTAGTTCAGCGTTCTCTTCACCTATATCTCCAGTCCTTTGCCAAAGCTTACAATTTTTACCCTCACAGTATCTCTCATATTTGCCCCTTTCTCTTTACTTACATAGCTATCTATCATTGTAGTTTAGTTCCTCGTTATCTCTAAATTATTGCAACAGCATCCTAATCTTGAGTTATTTTTTTCCCCTCTGGTGCAGCACTGCTGCCAAAGCATTTTCCTTGAGCACATATCTGACTATTTGACTCCCCTACTCAGTCAACTTCTGTGGTCTCAAGGTTAAAATATGATCTTAGCTTTTAAAGCTCTATGGAACCTGCCCCCAGTCTGTCTTTCCAACCTTATTAGACATTTCTTTCCCTTGAGCCCTCAGTGATTGAACCAAATAAGGGTTCTTTATGTTCCTCACACTTGCCACTCCATCTCCTGTCTTTGTACCTGTGTACTGGCTATCTCCCAGGTTTATAATGCATTTCTTTCTTACTGTTTAAGAGTCCTTCACTTCCTTTAAGATACAGTTTAGGAACCATCTTCCTGATTCCACAACTTTTAGTACATTCCCATCCAAACTGTGTTATATGTTTTTACTGTATACTTATGCTTTATATATCTTTTTATGTATTTGTTGCCCCCCCAAAAATGTAAGCTTCCTGGCTGTAGGGATTGTTTCATTCTTTGTACTTGTGTCCACAAGAGGCTAATACAATGTTTGCACTGTAGTAGGCATTTAATAAGAACTTTGTGATGAATCAGTTCAGGTTAGGTACCAATCCTCCTCTCACACTAAGCATCTGATTCTCCTTAAGATGCCTAAGCAGAGACATAAGATCGCACAGAGAGTATTTGGTGGGGATGGCCACCAGATTATCTAATGCTCTCTTTAATGAGACCTGGAAGAATTTCTAGGAATGAGTAGTTCTGACTGAATTTTACTGCATTTCTCACCTTTTCCAAAATTCTCCCAGTCTATCAGGAATAGTCTCTAGTTTGTGTGAGTGTGTGTTTGGTATGTGGGTGGATGAATGGCCTTGCTAAGACTTCAGTTTTTCTGTCAGTCTCTGTTCTTCTGTAAGAAAACATAGTTCTTTTAGGACAGTAGTTCAAGGATCTTTCCCTTTGAATTTTAAATTGTTTTGTAGACCTTGAGATTGTCTGAAATGCCAAGTTCCTTGGCTAAAATGTCCCTCTTAGTTGGTGCCAATGTTTGGTCAGCTGTAAGTACTTAGTAGTGGAGTAGTCTGCTCCAGGAATCAGTACCCAAGGTACTGTGAAGGTATTAGTCAGTCTAGGAAAGCATTAGAATATCCTAGGCCAGATCAAACAGTCACTGCCTCATTTTTTGAAGGACAACATCAGCCTAAATTCTGGCTCCAGGGCAGGGACCAGGCTTTGAAGTAAAAGGGATACAGGAATTTTCTACTCCTTTTCCTCTGTATCTGTTCCTTGGCTCAGCCCCTGAAAACTCTTCCTACTTTTCACAGTAATTATTTCCCTTTTTCCATTTCTGATCCTCAAAATGTTTCCCCATTGTTTCCATCCTTCCCAGGAACACTTGCATCACAGTCCTTATTCTATCTGTTTTTTAAGATAATTCTTCAGGAGAAAGCCATATACACCCAGAGAGAGGGATGTGAAATGTGGACCACAACATAACATTGCCATATTCTTGACTGATGTTTGCTTACATTATGTTTCCTTTATCTGATATGTCTTTTGTGTACATACGATTTTTCTTGCACAACAATGAGAAGTTTGGAAATATGTGTACATATATTCGATTTGCCAAGTATTTTAACATAATTAACATGTAGTGGATATCCTGCCATCTAGGGGAGGGGTGGGGAGTTGGGGGAAAAATTTGTAACAGAAAGCTATGTAAGGGTTAATGTTGAAAAATTACCCACACATATGTTATGCAAATAAAAAAAAAAAGATAATTCATCAGGGACAGCACATCCTTAAATCAACAGTTATACTTATTTTTCTTGTCCCAGTGTTCCAGGAAATGAAGCCCCAAGCATAAAGATCCTTACATTAGCAGAAATATTAAGCCTGCTACTTTTGATGAGTGGCCATTCTCAGCCTATTATCTTCTGCTACCTCTTCTGGTTCAATAATCTTGTTCCTCTCATCCTTCCATCTCACATCTTCTTGACTATCTCCTGGTTATCTTTGTGATACAGTCTAAGGACTCTCCTTGTGAAGTTGAAGAGCCCAGCTGTGACTCAGATGTTCTTTAGGGAGGATTAGGGGAGGAATGAAACAGGGAATGGGAGCTGTATCCGTAGCCCCACAATATTCTTTCCAAGCACAAAGCTTTTGTGGTTTATAGATTAGTCTGATCAGTAGAGAATGTTTTCCTTTCTACTCCTTCCTTTGGATTATTGATTTTGTTTAGCTTTGCTTCTGAATAGCTGTTGGGACCATTAGGTTCTTAATGTTATAGGAATTTTACCCACCCAAACCAAACTGTTGCTATAGTTGAAACATTGTCTATCTGGAAGTACCACGTAGGTATCTTATAGTGTAAGAGGCCTTTGATCTTTAGTATCTTAATATATTTGCCAGTAATGTTTCTGATCAGATGGTGGAGAGTGTAACCATTGACTGACTTTAAAAAAAACTGGTCCCAGAACATGTCTTGTGCTGGAAAGGACCTCAAAAAGGCCATCTCTGCCAGTTTTCTGGAAGTTAATATGGTGTTATCTCTTGACTTAAAGATAACACAATTGATAATGGGAAAAAAAAAAAGCAAATGAAGGTGGCCTAGCTGTACCAGATCTAAAACTATATTATAAAGCAGCAGTCATCAAAACCATTTGGTACTGGCTAAGAAACAGAGTAGTTGATCAATGGAATAGGTTAGGTTCACAGGACAAAATAGTCAATGACTATAATAATCTAGTGTTTGACAAACCCAAAGACCCCAGCTTTTGGGATAAGAACTCACTATTTGACAAAAACTGCTAGGAAAATTGGAATCTAGTATGGCAGAAACTAGGCATTGGCCCACACCTAACACCATATACCAAGATAAGCTCAAAATAGATTCATGATCTAGACATAAAGAATATTATAAACAAATTAGAAGAATGTAGGATGGTTTACCTCTTAGATCTGTGGAGGAGGAAGGAATTTGTGACCAAAGAAGAACTAGAACTCATTATTGAACAAATAGATAATTTTTATTATATTAAATTGAAAAGTTTTTGTACCAACAAAACTAATGCAGACAAGATCAGGAGGAAAGCAATAAATTGGGAATTATCTTTACATTTAAGGTCTGATAAAGGCTTCATTTCTAAAATATATAGAGAATTGACTGATATTTACAAGAATTTAAGCTACTCTCCAATAGATAAATGGTCAAAGGATATGAACAGACAATTTTCAGATGATGAAATTAAAACTATTTCCAGTCATATGAAAAGGTGCTCCAAATCACTATTGATCAAAGAAATGCAAATTAAGACACTCTGAGGTACCACTACACACCTGTCAGATTGGCTAAGATGACAGGAAAAGATAATGACGAATGTTGGAGGGGATGTGGGAAAACTGGGACACTGATACATTGTTGGTGGAATTGTGAAAGGATCCAACTATTCTGGAGAACAATTTGGAACTATGTTCAAAAAGTTATCAAATTGTGCGTACCCTTTGACCCAGCAGTGTTTCTACTGGGCTTGTATCCCAAAGAGACCTTAAAGGAGGGAAAGGGACCCATATGTGCAAAAATGTTTGTTGCAGCCTTTGTTGTAGTGGCAAGGAACTGCAAACTGAATGGATGCCCATCAATTGGAGAATGGCTGAATAAATTATGGTATATGAATGTCATGGAATATTATTGTTCTGTAAGAAACGACCAGCAGGATGATTGCAGAGAGGCCTGGAGAGACTTATATGAACTGATGCTGAGTGAAATGAGCAGAACCATATGATGATCAATTCTGACATACATAGTTCTCTTTAACAATGAGATGTTTCAAACCAGTTCCAGTTGTTCAGTGATGAAGAAAGCCATAGAAACCCAGGGAGAGGCCTGTGGGATCTGGGTGTGAACCGCAACATAGCATTTTCACACTTTCTCTTGATGTTTGCTTGCATTTTGTTTTCCTTCTTAGGTTGTTGGTTTTTTTTTCTTCTTTGTAGATCTGATTTTTCTTGTGAAGCAAGATAACTGTATAGATATGTATATACCTATTAGATTTATCATATATTTGAACATATTTAACATGTATTAGACTACTTGCCATCTAGGGGAGGGAGTGGGGGGAAGGAAGGAAAAATTTGGAACAGAAAATTTTGCAAAGGTCAATGTAGAAAAATTACTCATATGTTCTGTAAATAAAAAAGCTTTTATAAACAAACAAACAAAAAAGATAACACAATTGAGAAGAAAACTTCCCTTAAGAAGTCCAGGGAGCACATTCTGGCCTGAAACTATTCTCTTCCACCATACAACCCCTTTCCTCCCAACTCACCTGCTATTCTATGTTATACCTTCAAAAATTAGGTGCCTTTTGTGAATCTCATCCCAGATGCTGGGGAGGATAGGGATAAAAAAGGAGACAAAACAATCCCCCACTCTTGAAAAATGTACAACCTAGCCAGGGGTGTGAAATGTAGAGATTTGAAATATATAGCTATCTCAGGTGGCAGAAATGCTGTGACAGTGTCATGATAAAAAGATCAACTTTTATATGGCGCTTTAAGGTTTGCAGAGGGCTTGGCACTCAGCTCTTTTTTCTTCAACTAGAAAAATTGCTTTTGAGGGTCATGACAAAGAAAATAAGAGTTCAGCTACTCACAGTTCACCTTCATTGTTCTTGCTCCATCTCCCCTGTATTGTGTACAATTGTCATGGCTTGGGGAAGATTACCAGAAGACAACTTGTCAAGTTCTCACCACACTCCTCCCCTCTTTTACAGATGAGAAAAACCAAGGCCCAGAGAGATTAAAAGTGGCTGCCAATGCTACACAGGTATTAAGTGGAAGAGTGCAGATTCAGACACAGTTCCCATGATAGTCATAGGTTCCTAGCTGAAAGTTTTCAGGGGCCATCTAATCCAATTCTGTCTTCCAACTCCTAAGTCTAGTATTTTTTCCATTATACCATGTTCTGCTTAACGATGCACACATAGCTATGCTACAGGATAGACTGGGTTAAGTACCAAAAGAGAGGCACAAATTAAATGTCATTATAATTCAGAGAAGGGAGGGATCACTTCCTACTGGAGACATCAGGTAAAGATTTGTGTCCTCTCTGAAGTAAGAGGCTAAGTCATCTGTGCAAAGTGTAGGAGTTGGGAGTCTGAGGGTAGAGGTTTAAAATTTGCTTTGGGGAGGGGCAAGCTAAGTGGCGCAGTGGATAGAGCACCAGCCCTAAGTCAGGAGGACCTGAGTTCAATTTCGGTCTCAAACAATTAACACTTAGCTGTGTGACTTTGGGCAAGCCACTAACCCCAATTGCCTCAGCGAGAAGGAGGAGGAGGAGGAGGGGGAGGGGGAGGAAGAGGAGGAAGAAAATTTGCTTTGGGGAATGAGATGGAGAGTCATTAAGAGCATTTTGAGCAAAAACAAACTGAAATAACAATTTTTAGTGAGTGGAATCGGCTTGAATTTGTGATTATAGCAAAGAGGAAGAAAGACTTGGGAGAAGAGGGATGGTTCAAGAAATTGGAGGTAATGAAAGACAGAGAGTAGTTGATTAAAAATGGGAGAGGTAGAAAGATGGGGAGGATATATTTAGAGTAAAATTTCAAAATGTGTAAGTTCTTTATAAAATAACCTTTGGGGTAAGCATATGTTTGGCATTAGAACTGTGTGGCCAGACAAAGAGTTATAGAACTGTTAGTACCTTTTGATTCAACAGTGTCATTACTGGGTCTGTATCCCCAGATCATGAGAGGGAAAAGGACTCACATGTGCAAAAATGTTTGTTGTAGCCCTTTTTGTAGTGGCAAGAAACGAGATGGCTTAATATTTTAACATAATTAACATGTAGTGGATATCCTGCCATCTAGGGGAGGGGTGGGGAGTTGGGGGGAAAAATTTGTAACAGAAAGCTATGTAAGGGTTATTGTTGAAGAATTACCCACACATATGTTATGCAAATAAAATTTTAAAAAAATGAAAAAAAAAAAGGTGGAAGCAAGATAGGTAAAAGAAGATGAACACAAGAACTCAACACAGCCCTAATTCAGTAGTGTCAGTAATAAAAAAAAAAAAGAAACGAGATGGCTTGATAGATGTCTCAAAAACAATAGGGAGTTGAACAGAGGGATAGACTTGGAAGAAAATAAGATTAATTTTAGAAATGCTTATTTTGAGGTTCTGGTGGGACAGCAAGGTAGAGGTATCCAGCATCAAATAAGAAGGGCAACTTCTTGGCCCCAACACTTTGGTAAAGAAAGGAGTAAGAAATGACAGAGGGAGCTCACATTGAAGCCATTGGCCTAAATATTCTTTGTAAAATTAGAGGCAAGGTCCTTGTTTGGGGATTGTGGGAGAAAGAAAGAAAGAGAACCACTTGTATGTGGAGTAAGATAAGCAATTAATGAGGAAGGTATAAAAGGACTGCCTGACTGGTTTTAGGGTGGAGTTTAGATAACAGGTATTTGTAATGTGTCCATGCAGCTGCTCAGGAATACAAACCAAACTGGGAAATGGTGGATAACTGGCTGTGTTTTGACAAAAGCTGAGTGGGAATAGAATCAAACGACAAGATCTGAGAGAAGAGGATAGTGTGAAGCTGAAATAACTAATGAGTAGTAGGTTCTGGTCAGATAGGAGAATGTCACAGGATCTAATTAGGGAAGTCTTGAACACTTGTAGATAACTGAAATCCTGAGGGAGGCTGAGTTGGAGTGAAAAAAATTAAGGTGGAGGAATTTACTAAAGGTGTTCCATCCCATTTTACAGATGAAGAAACTGGGTTTTTTTTGTTTTTGTTTTTTTAATTAAAGCTTTTTATTTGCACAACATATGTATGGGTAGTTCCTCAACATTGATCCTTACAAAGCTTTCCATTACAAATTTTCCCCCTAGTCCCCTCTCCACCCCTAGATGGCAGGAAGTGTCCACTACATGTTAATTACATTAAAATACTTGACAAGTCGAATATATGTATACATATTTCCATCCTTATCTTGCTGTGCAAGAACAATCGAATCTACATGAACAAAAAATATCTGAGAAAGGAAACCCAATGCAAACAAACATTAGTAGAGACCATGAAAATGTTATATTGTCATTTCATATCTCTCTCTCTGGGTGTATATGGCTTTCTTCACTGAACAATTGGAACTGGTTTGAGACATTTCATTGTGGAAGAGAGCCGTGTCCATCAGAATTGATCGTCATATAATATTGTTGTTGCTGTGTATATTAATCTCCTGGTTCTGCTCGTTTCACTCGGCATCAGTTCATGCAAGTCTCTCCAGGCTTCTCTGAAATCATCCTGCTGGTCGTTTCTTACAGAACAATAATATTCCATAACATTCATATACCATAATTTGTTCAGCCATTCTCCAATTGATGGGCATCCATTCAGTTTCCAGTTTCTAGCCACTACAAAAAGGGCTGCCACAAACATTCTTGCACATGTGGGGCCCTTTTCCTCCTCTAAGATCTCTTTGGGATATAAGCCCAATAGAAACACTGCTGGGTCAAAGGGTATGCACAGTTTGACAACTTTTTGAGCATAGCTCCAAATTGCTCTCCAGAATGGTTGGATCCGTTCACAGTTCCACCAACAATGTATTAGTGTCCCAGCTTTCCCACATCCCCTCCAACATTCATCATTATCTTTTCCTGTCATTTTATTTATTTTTTATTTATTAATACTTTTTATTTGCAATACATATGTATGGGTAATTCTTCAACATTAACCCTTACAAAGCTTTCTGTTACAAATTTTTCCCCCCTACTCCCCATCCCTTCCCTAGATGGCAGGATATTCACTACATGTTAATTATGTTAAAATACTTGACAAATCGAATATATGTATACATATTTCCACACATCATTTTTGTGCAGGAAAAATCGTATCTACAAGAAAGAAAAATCAGAGAAAGGAAACACAATGCAAGCAAACATCAATAGAGAGCATGAAAATGTTATGTTGTGGTCCACTTTCATATCCCTCTCTGGGTGTATATGGCTTTCTTCACTGAACAACTGAACTGGTTTGAGACATTTCATTGTTGAAGAGAGCCATATCCATCAGAATTGATCATCATATAGTAATGTTGTTGCCATGAATAATGATCTCCTGGTTCTGCTCATTTCACTCAGCTTCAGTCCATGCAAGTCTCTCCAGGCCTCTCTGAAATCATCTTGCTGGTCGTTTCTCACAGAACAATAATATTCCATGACACTCATATACCATAATTTGTTCAGCCATTCTCCAATTGATGGGCATCCATTCAGTTTCCAGTTTCTAGCCACTACAAAAAGAGCTGCCACAAACATTCTTGCACATGTGGGGCCCTTTTTTTCTTTTAGGAGAAGAATCTGGGTTTTTGCCTGTAGTGACACAGCTAGTGAGCATCTGAAGTGGAATTCAAGTCCAGTACCATGTCCTTTAGGCTGTGCTCTTCCACCTGAAATGGGGAGGCTTTTGTTAGGCCAGAAAGAGCACTGACCTTGGAATCAGGAGACTGAAGTTTGAATCTTTTTTGCTACTTATTAATCTTGGAAAGGTCACTCTTCTGAGCCTGTTTCTTCATATATAAAATAATAATGTAAATGGCCTTGCCTATGTCAAAGGGTTTTTTCAAGGATCAAATATGATAATGTATGCAAAGTGCTTTGTAAACTTTAAAGCATAGTATAAATAGCAACTTTAAAAAATATTTCCTAGAAAAAGCCCCACATGTGCAAGAATGTTTGTGGCAGCCCTTTTTGTAGTGGCTAGAAACTGGAAATTGAATAGATGTCCTTCAATTGGAGAATGGCTGAATAAATTATGGTATATGAATATTATGGAATATTATTGTTCTGTAAAAAATGACCAGCAAGATGATTTCAGAGAGGCCTGGAGTGACTTACATGAACTGATGCTGAGTGAAATGAGCAGAACCAGGAGATCATTATACACGGCAACAACAGTACTATATGACGATTAATTCTGATGGACATGGCTCTCTTCAACAATGAAATGTTTCAAACCACCTCCAATTGTTCACTGAAGAAAGCCATATACACCCAGAGAGAGGGATGCGAAATGTGGACCACAACATAACATTCTCATACTCCTTGATTGATGTTTGCTTACATTGTGTTTCCTTTATCTGATGTATCGTTTGTGTAGATAAGATTTTTCTTGCACAACAATGATAAGTTTGGAAATATGTATACATATATTCAATTTGCCAATATTTTAACACAATTAACATGTAGTGGATATCCTGCCATCTAGGGGAGGGGTGGGGAGTTGGGGGGGAAAATTTGTAATGGAAAGCTATGTAAGGGTTATTGTTGAAGAATTACCCACACATATGTTATGCAAATAAAATAAAATTTAAAAAAAAAATTTCCTAGGCATCTTTTGCCTGCTATCATCAGATCCTCAGTCTCCAGACCTCCCTTTCCTCAGTACAGCCCTGATGGTTGCTTGGAATTAGTTAAATCTGTGCCGTTAGCATTCACAAATAAACATGTCTTTTTGTGATAGTGAAGTGGCTGCTGCCCCTAACTTTGACAGGTCTGACTGTAGTGTTGTTTCACCTCCCATTTCTACCATCCTCCCATATTTGCTTTCCATGGTATCCACCAGTGTGTCCCTCGGTTCCCCCATTCCCTCAGACTACTGATTTCAGCTGGCCTTTAAAAAGAAGAGGACCTGATTGGTCATTGTTCCCTCTGGGCCTCAGTCCCCTTCTAGAGTGTATTCCTTCCCTTGTATCTCTTTGTAGTAACAAAAATAACTTCTATCTCTGTAGGGCTTTATACCGTTAATACTGTATTCTCCTAGCAGCACTAAGGGCAGGAGAAATTGAGTCAGAAGTGATATGACAGAGTCTACTATCATGTAGCTGGTAATTGTGGAAAACTAGTAGCCACACTATTTGAGGGACTCTTGTGTCCTGAAGCCTGTGCAATGCTAGGCTTGCGCCTGAGGATCAGAGGAGGACCATGATAGCTCAGGCTGAGCCAGCAGAGAGCAGACACTCTCTTCTTATGGCCTTTATTGTCCTTTATGAGATCCAAGGTCTTGGAAGCATTGAATCCAGGGCCATAGGAACTCTCCCTGGCTTATAATATAAATAGTCTGGGGAAGAAATGTTGCCTCTCTACCTGACCCTTATCCATTTGTTCTTTTTCCATTTGCAGCTTTGCCGGTTCCATTCAGCATTGCTGCAGAGCAGACAGCTACCTTGGCTGTCCTCATCCTTTCGGAAAAATTTGACTGCGGGACCTGCAAGGTTATTACCTGCAAGGTAACGAACTCTCCTCAAGCTACCCAGGTCTTAGAGAACTTCACATTTGTACTACATGCTTGAGATCTAACCATGGCCCATAGTCTGTTCTCCATGTTCCTTGTCAAAATTACTTTTTTTTTTCCTGGTCTCCTTACTAACTCTGGTAGGATAAGGGACTGGCTTATCCTTTTGTATTCTTCCCAGTGTATAGTACTGAACCTTGAACATACTTCTTCATGTATATTTATAGATCGACTGGCTCAAAAAATCCCTCATTCATTTTATATATATATATATATAATACCTGTGAGGGATGTCAGAATATATGAGTTATTGGCCCCTATCTCTAGGAGCTTATCTGTTTGAATTATTGAATATTGAATCAGCTTGTGAACAAGCCTAATATGTTTTGTGTGTATATGATCATTCAGGAAACTTTGATCTCTTGGTCTCTGGTTCAGAGGAGCTTATAACCTAGCATTAGTAATTACAAATAATAACATTTGTATACAACACTTATACAACATTTGTATACACATATGTGTGCAACATTTTTATAGCACTTGGCAGTTTATTATGTTCTGCCCTTATATCACCATTGTGGAACAAATAGTGCAAATATTCCTGTTCATATTTTACAAAGGAGCAGAATCACAGAATCATCTAACTTGTGTGTTTTGGAACTGTGACTCAAATTCTGCTTTCTTGGCTTCACAGCTAGTTCTGTTTCATTCCTTTATTGCTTCTTCTACAAACATATGGAGTGTTCAAGGTGGGGAGCCATGCTTTTCAATTACTGAATCTCCAGCCTTCTTTCTGTTGGATGTTTGAAGCACTATGTCATACAAGATTTAGAGTAGGGATGGGGAATGTTTTTTCTGCCAAGGACCATTTGAATATTTATAACATCACTCACAGGCCATACAAAATTAACAACTTATAGAACTCAAGCAATAGGAGGTTGTTGTACCTAGCTTTCAGCTCATCATCACCCACAGTTGTCTTGGCAAATGATTTCACAGGCCTTATATGGTCCCTTGGGCTGGACATTCCCCATCCCTGATTTAGAGGAAAAGAAATGCATGTAGTATGTGACTGCCTAAGGGGAGTGATATACTCTTCCCATATATAGAGGGGGATGGGGTGGGGGAAGAGTAGTCTTATTATCTCGGCCTTCTCTGATCCAGAATTCTATGAGATAGTCTGGAGTTAGGGCAGCATTTGGGACAATAGGACATGATTTCAGTTAATATTGAGGTGTATATGTGTAATTAATTTTATTGTATGAGTAGCAGCAAAACTTTTAAGTTCTTTGGATGGTGAAAAAAA